>PVLA01006470.1:0-123131 GCA_004027455.1 Hydrochoerus hydrochaeris | reverse complement strand
CCATCCATCCATCCATCCATCCATCCATCCATCCATCCATCCCTTAGCTCCTCCTCCCCCCAGCACTGCCTATGAGCCACATGGGTGAAGCCCTGGCCTCATAGCTGGGTGGTGTTGGGGCCTGAGCCTTCTGTCCACATAAGTCCCCTGGGGACAGGGGCCAGAAGGCTCTAGGTCCTGCCTTGTCCCAGGCCAGGTCTCTTGAGGAGGAGGACAGCATGGTCATGCTACTTTGTGGAGCCCTGCTGGGCAGGATGGCCAGGGCCTGAGAGGACGCTGTCATGAGCCCCTGGGACTCCCGTGAAGGCCAAAGCCCTAGGATCCATCCACCCTGCTATCTGGGTCCCTGACATACACTGGGGTGGTGGCTGCTGCCTCAAGCAGGATGGAGACCACACCTTGTGGGTGGCCTCTGCTTACCCCAGAGACCAGTGAGCTCATCTCTACACAGTAGGGAGAGGGAAGTGTCCCCGGGTCCCCCCAACACCTGCCCCTGCAGGCACAGTGCCAGCCTCCCTCCTGGCAGCCACCAGGGCCTTTGTGCCTTCTGGTCACCCACCTGCCCCAAGGGATGGCGTCCAGGCTCAGGCTCCCAGCCTGACACTTTTCCTGGCACCTGGTCTGTAGCAGGGCCTCAGACTACAGGCCAGTCCAGGGACCCAGTGGGCTCAGCCTCTGCCTTCATGCCCACAGCACTACCCTGTCTGGGTCCAGAGGCCAGGGGTCCCAGCAAACCCAGGAAACAGGTGCCAACTGTGCCACATTAGAATTTTCTTGGCCAGGCCTAGTGGCAGTCTGGGAGCTTGAGGCAGAAGGATCACAAGTTCAAGCCCAGCCTGGTTAACTTGGTTATCTGATTTAGACAGATTGTCTCAAAAAGAATTGTAGCTCAGTGTGAAGGCCCCGAGTTCATTCCTCAGGACTGCAGAAATAAAAAGCAGAAAAAGACAATCTTGCTTTCCCAGACAGGTGCGGCTGTCCCCAACATAACCAGGCAGCTGTCGGAGGGACACAGCAGAGACCAGGGTTCCTGCTTGGAGGGACAGACTGGGCCAGTGAGATGGGACAGAAGTGAGCGGTCAGCTGGCCCCAGGCCTGTAAAGCCTGGCCTTTGTCCACCCAAAGCTGAGGCAGGAGCATGACATGATGTGATTACAGCTCCTTGAGGTCCCTGCTGCCAGGTGGGGAGGCCTGAGAAGCTGGCCTGGTGCTTGGGGCCAGTGCAGGAGGGGGGAGCAGGGGCACAACCGCAGCTGACATCAGGAGCTGGGGGAGAGTGTGGGGACCAGAAGGGTCCCGGCCGGTGCTGACGGCTCAATCCCGCCCGTCACCACTCAATGGGCTCTTGTCCCCTTCCATTGAGCACTGCATTCCCGGCCCCCTGGCGACGGCCCGGCCACGGCCATCTCCGGGGAGGCAGGAATGTGGCGGGCGGGGCCAGGCTGGGGGGTAGGGGCTGCCGTTCTCACGCCTGCGGCCACTCTGGCCGACTCAATTGGAATTTAAATGCTGGCCATTGTTGTCCCTAGGATGGGATGGCCAGGAGTCAGCACTGCCCCAGGGGCTTGGCTGGCCTGTCCCAGAGTAGACCGTGCAGGCTCTGTGCTCTGCACTCTGTCCAGCACTGAGTCTCTCACTAGCCCCTTGGCCTCCCCCTTTTGCAGGCAGCCTTCAGATGAGGTGAGCACCGTCCGCAGGGGACACCAGCTCCAGTCTGCTCCATTCCCTGGCTGTCTTCAAGGTTAGGACCATGTCTTGCTGTCCTGCAGACATGACGGCCGGGGCAGACCCTTGCCTTGCCTGGTCCCCACAGCGGGTGACTAGGGGCACACACAAGATTTCTGCACCTGTGACCCTCAGGATGGAGGAGGCCAGGCAGGGGGCCCTGTGCTGGGCAGTGCCCTGCTCCTACCAAGGGCAGGGCTGGAATGGACTGAGGTTCCTACAGGCCCAACTTATGGGTACACGGCTCATGTCACACATCCTTGGGGTGCAAGACACTCACTGGGGGGGCCCCAAATCCTGCCCGCATATCACAGAGTTCAGACCCATGGGAATCCATGTGCAAGCCAGCCATGTACCCAGGTCAGGTGGAGACCTTGGGAAGGTGGCCTGTCAATTGCCCCTGTCCACGGGTCATGGTGACTCTGTGACTCCAGGCAACCCCCCACCTCCACCCCCCCTCCAGGGCAGCTCCCACTCCCCCGCTCATGCCCTACACCTCCAGTACAGTGCTTTGCCCCCAACCTCCACGGGCGCCTCCCTAGCCCCTGGCCCTGCTGCCGCCAGAGGTACCACCCGCCCCCACCCTGCTCACCACTTCTTCCTCTGTGTCGACTTCATTCATTTATTTATTTGCTGAACCTCTGACGTCCCTGAAAGGGGCCTTTGTCCCAGCAGACAATCAATGGCACAAATGGAAAGGGAGCTGTGTTGGAGGACAGTCTGAGCGAATTTGTGGGGGCAGGGAGGGGTCCAGCCGGAGGTGGGACACTCTGCCAGCCAGCAGCCTGCAGAGGGGGTCCTCAGGAGCTCACTGCCACCGCCCAGCAGCACCCCTGACATAGGCTGTGACCTCCAGGAGCAGCAACACAGACAGTGAGGGTACAGACCCTGCCTAGACCCATAGGGCCCGAGGGTGGAGGGAGAAACTGACATGGTAGGACGAGGGAACACCCAGTGACTGGTCCTGTGGCCAGGACCCTATGACAGCCCCTGTGAGGACTCTGAGCCCACCTGGGACCCGCTGGTGTGTTTGAGGAGCAGCCAGGAGCAAGAAGGGAGCCTGCCCGTGAGTCAAGGCGTTTACTAGGTGGGTGGTGGCACTGCTGCGCATCATCCCAGCTCGCAGGACACGAACAGGGTGAAAGGCCAGCCTGGGCTGCCGCAGAGTGAGCCCAAGGTCAGTCACACACAGAGAAACCCTGTCTCAGAAAAACAACGAAGACAAAAACAGCAAAAAGCCACAAGAGATATCAGCTAAGGTTTTCAGAGTTGTGGAGGGGGACACTGAGGAGTGCTTGCCATGCCCCGGCCAGAGGGGACAGGCAGGGACTGGGCGGGCCAGTGTGGTAGAAGTATTAGATTGCCGGCAATGGCTTTTTGCCTTTGCAATGGGTACTGAGCCCAACAGATTTGCTGACAGGCCAGCTGTGGGTGAGGGGTGGGCAGCAGGTTTAGGAGGGTGGGAATTTGGGCTTGGTCCCCTCCACCCTCACCTGAGAGCCCAACTTGGCAGAGGTACCATGGTCTGGACAGAGCTGGGCTGCAGGGTCACCTCTGGCTGAGGACACCCTGGCAGCCTGAATGTGGCTGACCCTCAGGGGCAGATGCGACCCCTCCCAGGCACAGGGAGGCCAGCTCCGTGTCCTAGGTCTTTGGCTTGGGTGGGGGGCCCCTGCCAACACCCGAGCCTGCCACCCCCACAGTCAGGCCCATTCATGGCGTCAGGGAATCATCCTCTGCTGTCCTCAACCAGTGGCCTGGCTGCTCTGGGGTAGCCGATTCTGGGCTGGGCCTTCCTGCCTTGATCATGACCTCCGAAGTCGGTGGACAGGAAGGGACTCACTGGGCAGAGGAGGACTGAGGGCAGCGAAGGACTGCCCCACGGGCTTGGGTAGAGTCAGGACTTAGAAGGCCCCTGTGCACTGGCTCTGGTGACTGGGACCCCCAGTTAGTCACTGCCCTGAACATCAGGCCTAGGAGCTGTGGGGTGTGGTACCAGCATACCCGCCTGCGCCTGGTGACCTGCCCCCCACAGGACCCTGGCTTGCCTGGCCTGTCCCTAGTCAGTCCTGCTGCTGCTGGTCACAACACCAAAGAGCCCAATCTGTGCTGAGAGACACAAAAGGGTGGGGGCCTATGTAGAGCCCCTGGCCCCTCCATCCACCACGACCTCTACCCCAGAACCCAACCCATGGTCACACCCTGCCTTGGCAGCAGCCTGCAACACCCCCAGTATGACTACCCCTGTCAGCTGCGGGGCTCTGACTCCTTGGGCTGGTATCTGGAGGACAATAGGGTCTCCAGGACATAGAACCCCTGCCTCACCCCGCCCCAGCTGGACGGGAGCCCCATGATGCTCCAGGGTCTCTTGGCTTGAGGTGACAGGAGAAGGGGGGACTCAGTTGTTCTGGGGGGGGCTACAGCAGGGATATGGGTCCAGGGTGAGCCAGAGAACATGCCAGGGGACAAGACGGGGTTGAGGGAGCCCCAACCTGCAACCTGTGCCCTGGTGAGGATCAGTAGTTTACAACTGGCTGCCCATAGCCCCACACACAGGTCCCAGGGAGCAGGGGATCTGAGCAGACTGTGCTCCCTGGCCACTTCCTTGGAAGCCCCTGCAGGCTGACAGATGACAACCTCAGGGGCCCACAGGAGAGATGAGGGCAGAGTCAGGGCAGCAAAGGGGCTTCACAGAGTGGGCCATGGCAGGTCAGGGCCTGGGGTGCCACGGGGCAGAGGCCTTGAACTCGTCCACACTGGCCTTCACAGGGTGCCCCTAAGGCCCGTGTGCATGCAGGCTGCCAGAGCACAGTGTGAGAACAGCAGGTAAATCAACACTGCAGCTGCCCGCCGCTGTGCCCCAGATCTGCTGCCACCTGAGCAGGAAGGCCCCTGTGCTGAGTGCTGCGCTGGCCCCACCTGTACTGAGCTGGGTGCCCCTACCCCTCCAGGCCCACAGGCACAGGGGTCGGGCTAATCCCTGCCTCCCCAGGGACATCCCTGCAGGTCCGTACAGTGAGGGCGGAGGGTGGCCAGCAGGGTTGGGTTTCGAGGTGGCCCCTTCCCAGGCGCCAACACCTGCTCTGGGCGCGACGTGTCCATTCTGTCGCAGTCACAGATAACACCTCTGCGCTCACCGGCTGTCCAGAGAACAAGGGCTGGCACTGGGCTCTGCTGGCAGGGGCAGGCTTGGAGGGCCCAGGCTCAGGAAGCACAAAACCCGCCCTCTTCCTGTCCCCTAGGGACTCGGGCTATCCTGTCTCCTGCAGGTCCCACGCACCTCCTGGCTCTCACCAGAGCCTTGTGTCCCCAGGGTCCCAAGCGAGAACGGCAGGCATGGGAGTGGAGGTCTCCTTGCTAGAACACAAACCACCCTTGTACCCATGGCCCACATCCCTGCCATATGAGAGGAGAAATGTCAGGGCCCGAGCCACCTCCCTGGGCCATGTGCTTCAGCCACTGTCCTGCTCTGGAGGGAGGACCGCAGCTTCTTTGGTGGCCAGGGAAACATCTCTCCTGGCCTCGGTTTCCCACCTTTGAGGTGGGTATGAGTGGGTCCAGGACCAGCCTGTCAATGCTGCCCGGTGGCCTGGCCATGGGTCCCTGTTCCCTGGGGTCTTGGGGCACAGGTGCCCAGTACCACACCTCTGTGCAGCTGAAGTTGGCTTCAGCTGACCTCCTGCCTCTGCCTGAGTGGCTCTGGCTCTCCTGAGAAACTGGGTCATCCTCTGGCCTGTAGACTGTGTCCCTACTGCCATATGCCACAGATATTCCCTGAGCCCAGGCCCTGCTGCCTGGGAGTGGGGAGCCAGGCTGGGACCCCACGGGTGCCCCACAGTACCCAGAGACCCCACAGATACATGCCTGCAGTGTCAGGGCTGTCTCAAACATCGGGACTTGAGCAAGACAAAAGCTACTGGCACCTCTGGGGGGCTGTGTGTACTGAGGTCCAGTTATCCTCTTCAACCACATGCATGCTGGGGGGAATGGAGAAGGGCAGCACTGTGAACCAGACCTGGAGGCCCCACCATGGTGTGGCCCCACACAGCAGGCCAGGTGGGCTGGCAGGGCCCAGCCTCAGTGCTGGCTCCACAGGCCCACCACAGGCAGCCCAGCCTTGGAGCTAGAAATCAGAAAGATTGGCCCAAGGTCACACAGCACAACGGCCTGGGGAGGCAGATTGGGGGTGCACTGGCAGGGCCCCTGACTATGCGTTGCCAGCTATGCCTCACAGCCTGCCTCCCAGCCCTGCAAGCCAGGACACAGGCCGGGAGCAGCCGGAGGCTCTGGGGTTCAGAGAGGTCTTCAGAACCTGCAGGGCATCCTGAGGACCTCCCACTCTCAGGTGGGGCACCCCAGGGCTGTGTCAGGAGCTTCAAGCAGATTCCCTTAGTCCTCCCCCTACCCTGTAGCTAAAAGACCAGGACTTGGGGACCCCCCCCAGCCACAGCCACTGGTGCTGCTCCCCTGAGTGAGAAGCTCAGGGACACCCTGCATCTAAGCCTGGAAAGAGCTGACCCCAGAAGGTCTGGAGCATGGCCCTAGCCTTGGGTCATCCCTAGAGCCCCCAAGGAGAGCTCCCAGGACACTGCACCCTGAGAACAACCTTCAGGGAATGGTGGTCTCAGCTGGGCCCCCACCCAGGCCCCACAGGGCCCTTGGCCTGCCTGTGGGCAGCCTGGCCTCCAGGTGCTCCTCCAATGACCCCTTGGGACTGTGTCCTGGGTGGGGGCTTCCTCATGGTGGAGGCACCAAGCTAGACCTGGCAAGTGGGCAAAGTAGGGGGTTCTCAGGGCCGCTGCCTGAGAATGGGCCCGAGCCACCCTTCCCCAGGCGCCCTGCCCCGCCCGTGCCTGCGCCCGCGCCCCCCTGGCGCTGGGCCCAGCAGCCCACAGAGCTCATTAGCACAGCGGCAGCACTGCCGAGCTCGCTTTAATTGGGGCCGGCAGGACGTGAGAACCCGGGGACCCTGTGCCCGGGCCGCAGGGGGAGGGGGCGCCCGCCTGTGCAGCCCGAGGCAGCGGCCCCAGATTAGCGAGAGGCTCAATAGGCCCAGCAAGAGGTAATTAAAACTGCCTGCCTGGACCAAGGCGCAAGGGAGCCTCTGGCGCTGGCCCCAGGCCCAGCCTGGAGCACCCAGCTCGACCTGCCTGGCAGTGTACCCACCACCCAGTTCCCCTGAACTGGAAGTGGCTGCACACAGGTGTGTGCCCCAGCGTCCCTGAGGGGTCCTGGGCTCCTGCTCCAAGCCATACGCGAGCAGAGGGAGGAGGGACTGGATCCTGGCTCAAGGTGGGTGCTAGGGGGCATGGCTTCCTCTCCTGGAGGCCCCTGCCCAGGCTCTGGGCCTCCAGCCTGGCAGACCCTTGCCAGTGACCCTGAGGACTGAGTTCCTGGTACCTTTGCTGGGCAGGGCCAAAGGCAGGACCCCCATCCCAATCCCGAGGACTCAGCACAGTCAGTCCTGGTCCACCTGGAAGATCAGAGTCCTAGGGGACACTGGGCTGGGCCGGCTGAGAAGCAGGGGCCCAGGCAGGGAGCAAGACTGGGGAGAGGTCTGGGAGGGGCAGTGGGCCAGCAGGGTCCTCCCCAGTTGGCCCTGGTGGCCTCCCTCAACAGGCCATCCCACGCCAACCCTGTCATTATTTGATCGGGTTTCCCAAAGCCAACCCCAGGCTCCTTGTGGTTTCTCCAGAGTCACAAGACCTGACCAGGCCCATCCTTGTCCTGCCCAGGAGGGAGAGGGCTGGGGGCTGAGTCTGGGTCTTTCCAGTCTTTGCAAGGATGAAGGGTCAGAGCTAGCCAGACTCCCCCGGCCAGCAAGGGCAGAGTCCTTGACTGTGTTACCCCACAGTGGCTCAGGACACAGGTGCTCTGCTCTGGGCATGGGTACCCTAAGGCTACTTCCACAGCCAGGGTACCCCCAACCCCTACAGGCCACCCCTACCATCAGCTGGTCTTGAGCACTGGAGAATGGGGGTCCACAAGGACACACAGTCACACGTGTGTCACTGGAGCCAGCATGGTGCACACCCGTAATCCCAGCACTCAGGAGGCTGAGGCAGGATGATCACTGCTAGTTCAAGGCTAGGCTACACCATATAGACTCTGTCCCAAAAAATCAAAAAGCAAACAAAAACCAACCCAAAAAACACAGAAAAACAATTTTAAAAAATCACAGCATGGGTATCAGCGGCAGGCACAGGGGCAGTGAGGTCTCTCCCCAGCAGTTTGGTAGGGTGATTGTGGCAGGTAGCAGCTCCCCACATGCAGCTCCACCAGCACCCAAACCCACCACCATGCAGTGCCCACCTAGATTCCCTACATGGAGTGCTGGGCCTGAGCATGGGCGCTGGGGCTGTCAATGTTTTACCACTAGACTCAGAGGATGGATCTGGGGGGCCGGCTCCCCACAGCTGCCTGGCTCAGGTTTGACCACATTTTTTCTCAGGAGCCCTGCTGCCTCCTCTGGGAGATGTTTACTCTCTGGGGCAGGCTGCCGGGGCTGCACTAGCAGGGGCATGCATGCGCCTGCAGACTGGCTCTCTTCAGCCTGGGTGGCGGCTGCTGGGTCCCTGGTGGCCTGTAAAATGCTGGCCAGCCAGGTGCGGGAACTAGAGGAGGCTTGAGAGGGGAGGCCCCGGCCCAGGCCACAGTAGGACCTCGGGGCAAGTGCCCACCCTCATCCTGGTAGCCCTTGGGCAGTCCCCGCCTGGATCAGGCACCAGGCCAGGAGGCCGGGCATGTACCCCTCAATCCCTGGGTCAAATCCTAGAGTGCCATCGACACCTTTGACACCTTCCTGTAATCTGTCCTAAGCCAGGGCTGGGACAGGGTTGGGCACGCAGACAGCTAGGCAGTGGGCGCCCCCCGCCAGCAGCCCCTGCCCTCTCTTCCCCAGAGCCCATGGTGAGGCTGGGTGAGGTGGCAAGTGGCTAAGCCTGCCAGTGCCACCCCCACCTGGAAGTTCCAGAGGGAGAAGGGGACCTGGGGACAGGGCCCAAGGATGAACTTGGAAAAATCCAGATGGGCTGCTGGGAGGAGGAGACGGTGCTGGACTGGGAAGGCTGGAAGCTGGGGGTGGGGTCCGCCCTGGAGCAGCTCGGGGCGCTGGGAAAGGTGCTAGAGGCCCCGTAGGCAGCACCTGGCCCCGCTCAGAGGCCACGCTGGGCGAGGACGAGAGGACCTGGACCTGCGGCAGCGGGGCGGCTCGGGTGGGCCACGGTCCTGCGGTGGCGGGCGGGGGCAGGGTGTGGGGCGTGGCGGGGAGGGCGCCCCGGGCGCCGCTCAAAGGGCCGCTAATGTTCGCTAATCCTGGCCTTTCAGGCGGCCGGGCCCGAGCTGTTGGCCCAACAACAGGCGGCTGAAAGGGGATCGTGGGGCGCGGGGGGGGGCTCTGCCCCGACGGCCTGGCCCGCCCTGGCCTCCCGCCCCGCGAGGCCCGGCTCCGGCTCCGGCGCAGGCGCGCGCTCGCCCTGGCTCTCGGACGCTGGGCGCGGCGGCCGCAGGGAGGCTGGGGTGGGGGTGCGCTGGGTGGGGGTGGGGAATCCTGAGGGGTGGGGCCGGGGAGTGGGGGACCAGGAATGGGGGTATGGGGAGCTGGGGCGGGGGATGGGGTGGTGCTCCAGGGAACAGGGGTTTGGGGTGGCGGCGGTGGGTTGTGGGTAGTGGGGGCACGTCCCAGACCCGGCCCCACCGGCCTGGGCCCCTCTGAGCACAACCCCCGGCTGTCAGCAGCCCCCCATCCCGGCCTCCCTAAAGATTTCATTAGGGAGCCGGGGCTTGCAGGACCTTGCAGCCTGGGTGAGGCACATGGTCCAAGGGTCTGCAGCTGGGCCCAGCCAGGCAGAGCCGCAGGAAGGACTGTTTGTATCCCTGCCTGGCCAGTCTGGAATTCCCCATGCTCAGGGCTGCCCTGTGGGCCTCCCCTCCTCAGCTAGCCTCACAGTGGCCCCAGCTGGGCCTGGGGGACCGTGCCCCCAACCCCAAGCAAACAGTGAGTGCAAACATTCCAATGGCACCACCCCTGTCCCACCCCAGCCCAGGCCCCACCCCCAGGTTCAGGCCAGAGGGACAGCCCTAGGCCCGTGAAGGGTAGTGCTTACACTCCCCTGACCACTGAGGAGGTGGTGGCCCCACACTGGCCTTGGACCCTAAAGTCTGGCCGGGGTGCTGGCCCGGTACTGGGCACCACCTGCCCTCTTGGGACTTCCACCTGTTTTCCAGGTGGGGAGACTGAGGCATGAATATGGGACTTGCTTTCTGTGGCTGACTGAGGAAGGCAGTACTTCCTGGCCCTCATGCTGGCATCTCCAGGTACCACTGGCTACACCTGCCCTTGCTGGTACTCGCCTGCCTGCAGGCATTCCCACAGCCTTCAAAGGGCATCGTGGGCCCCCTGGGCACAGTGCCTTTCATGTTCCAGGTAGCAGCCAGGCTGGGCCATCCCTGGGGCACAGTCTCATGGCCCAGACCCTGGCCCCGAGGGCCCTGGTAGGATCTGGCCCAGACCACTTCAGAAAGGAGCCCCAGGGAGGGGGTTCAGGAGGCTGCACCCATCTGGATTCCACCCTTCTGTGGCCCTGAGCCCAGCCCTGCACTCAGCCTGGGCTGTCTGCTGCTGGCCAGAGGCTCCCTCTTATCTCTGGTCAGCTTTTTGTCCTGGGGGTCCCCAGGCCAAGAATGAGGTGTGCATGTGCTACCAGGTCCCCACAGCGCCTGAGAGGCTAAGGCTGAGCCCCTGCAACTGTACCCTGTGTCCCTCTATTTCATTTTAGGGCCACGTAGGCCTGGTTTCCGAGAGCTGCCTCTTCCTGAAAGTCCTCCTGGACTCCACACGCACATGTGCTACACATGCATACACATGGGCTCTCCACACCACTACCTGCTGCTTCTATCCTTTTCGCACTCTGGGGTCTATACCACGAAGTGGGGATGGGCCCGTATAGGTCCTGGAACTTCTGCTCCAGGACAAGGGCAGACATGGTTCCTTGGTGACCTGGTAGAGGTGGCACTTACACATGAGCTTGATCTCTCTTGAAGCAGGGGACACATAGGCATGCTGCTTATAGCATCTTTGGCAGGCTGAAGAATGGGGGCACCAGGTGGCTTGGGGTTTGCCTGAAGCGCACCTGCACTTGTCACCCCAGGAACTTGCAAGGCACAGACCCAGAGGGTGCTGACATCAGTCTGAGCCTGGCACCCACCTGGGCCTGGCCTAGTCAGGAGCTGCTTCTGGGCTGGGCTTTGATGAAGAGAGGAGCTTACTAGGACAAAGGAGAAAGCAGAACTGCTGGGCACACAAGGGCAGAGGGGAGGAGGCTACCAGAGCCAGCCTGGTGGTGGGGACTGGGTTTTAGGCACTGGGCTGTGCGTGGACTTGGCCTGGCCAAGGAGTCATGGCCATGAAAACATCCTAGGTCTTTTCTTGGCCAAGCCAGAGCGAGAGCCTCTCTACTCTTGCTTTCTTGAGACCTCAGTTCACACCAGGGCGCCCCGGGCAAGAAGCCAAAGGTGACAGGGACAGGGTTTCCCTAAGGCAGCCCAGGGCCCAATAGACCAGGACATTTCTGAAGTGGGGGCTGCAGGCAGTGGGGTCTCCTCAGAGGCTTACTTGAAGCCAGGGAGAAACCCCTCCACACCAGGCCCTGGACTTGGGGGACCCTGAGGGAACAAGGCCCAAAGCCCTTGCACCTTGGAGAAACCAGATCCCTGCCCATTCAGGAACTGGGTCCCAGCAGGGTGCAGGGGTCCAGCTGACCCCTGACTGTGATCCTGAGTAGGCTAGCAGAAGAGACTGTGAGCCCCCAGGAGCCTTGCAGGGAGTAGAAGACAGAAGCCACAATGAGCCCCAGCCTGGGCTGTATGCCATCCTGTCCCACTGTGGTTGGTGGGACTGGGGAAAACCCAGGAGATCTGGCATGGGGTACAGGGGTGCTACTAGGGGGCTGGGCCACCAGTTTGCTGCGAGGGTGGGGTATGGGCAGTGGGAGGCCTGGGGCCTGGACAGGCCACGCTCATGCCCTGGGTTTCCTCCTCCCAGGGTCTCACTTTTCATTCATCTCCACTTAAACATTAAATGCCATGGCTCCCATCCCTCCCTAGGGACCTCTCTGTATGGGAGGGGGCTCCCTGGGAGCATTTTGTCCCGTGGCGCTGACCCAGGAGGGCCAAACTAGGTCTGTACTGGGTCACCCTGTGTCCCCCAAGACTGAAGGAACGTCAGGGCTCCAGAGGTTGAGTGCCCCCAGAACTCTTGCTCTGTACCCCGAGCCCCTGGCTGTGCACAGGTTGGCTGAAGACCAGGCAGGGCCCAATCAAGGCCTCAGCTATGGGGGTAAGGGAAGCATAGGCCTGGGTGTGGGGCTGGGGTGCAGCTGGAGCCCCCAGCCGGCCCCTGTGCCTGGAGCCAGCCACTCCTGAAGGGGCCTTTCTGTGAGGCCCGGGTGCGGCAGGAGCCCCCGCCTCCCGGGTGCCTGGCCCACTGCTGGCGCCTCTCGGCCGGGCGGCCACAACCCTGATGTTGCTTTAATAAAACAAAGTTTTTCTTTCGTGCGCAGCCTCCAGCGGTGAAAGGGCCGATTTACGGAGCCCGCGCCCCCTCCCGGCCACCCCGCCCACCCTGCGGTGGCGCTGGCTGCAGCCGCGGGTAATTTATAGCTTCAACTTAGCACACTCGCGCTGGGCCAGCGCGGCATGACTGCGGCCCTTCATCCCAGCCCCCAGCAGCCGGCTCACAGGCTCCATTCAGGGCACGCGCCCTCCCAGCCACGTTCCTTCTGGAGGCATTTGGAAAACGCCACAGAACCCCAGGGGCGAAAACAAGCTGGGCTGTTTGTGCCCCAGCGGCGGGTGGCCGCACCCTTGACCCACCTGGCCCCCCATGGCATGGAGTCCCCTGGCCCCGTGGAGCCAAGAGGACCAGCGCACTGCTGAGGAAGTCCTGCTTGGAGGTGTGTAGGGCCCAGGCCTCTGTGTAAGGCCTGGAATTTTCCTCACTAGACCTGAACTCTGAGTGTCCATCAGGGGCCTTAGCTGCCCTAGGACCCCGCTGAGGAGTGAGGTCCAGCACCAGGCCAGGCCTCCCTCCTGGGGAGTGGCCACAGCCAGACCCTGAGCATCCTAGAGGCAGCCAGGCCTCAGAATGGAGGTGCCTGGGAGAAAGGTTGGGCCCTTTTGGAGAGGCCACTAGGGCCACACAGTGCCCACCTGATGTCACTGGTGGCACATGACTCTGTGTGGTGTGAGGGCATGGCGCCACACCCACGCCCGTGCCAGCCGGCCTCACGCGATGTCTCCGTGGGAATCCAGCTCGGGGCTTTCTGGGCTCCCTGGCCACAGGGTCACAACTGCTCCTGCTCCCTGCCCAGTTGGTGGCTCCATCCTTCAGCACTGCCCCCACCTCCAGGCCCCAGGGCCTGTGGGTGCAATGGGGCTCTCGTGCCCTTGGAAACAGGAATCCCCACCACTGTGCCTGGGGGCATACGAGGGGCCATGGGGGTCCTGGGGTGCCCTCTGCCCTCCCAGTGGCCCTGCAGGGAGTACCCATCCCACCTCCCAGGCAGGGCTGCTCACTCTGACCCCCATCCATGCTTTGAGAGGCCTTTGGGGACCTTCAGTCACCCATCTGCCTCTGAGGATCTCAGGCTCTGCTGTTGGGGTCACCCTTGTGTGCCACCCAAGCCCCCCCTCCCCGCCGCTTCTGTGCCACTGTATTTGGGTCCTTGAGTAGGCTATTCCCCTTGTTCATGCCAAGAGGAGGCAGGTGGTGTCTGCCGGGTCCCACACCTCACAGAGGCCTGTCTTTCCCTGACCTTCAGGAGTAGAGGAACAGGGTTGGTGTGGGTCCCACTGGTGAGCGCCACCTTGCTCCAGTGGAAGGTAGTTCCCATAAGCAGCACTGCCCACTGGAGTTCACAGCCAAGGTCAGGAAACAGGAAAGTGCAGGGGAAGTGGTGCTAGAGGGGCATGGGGTGGTCCCAGCCAGGGTCCAGCTGCCACCTATCCAGCTCACAAGCCGTGCACTTCTGCTGGGGAGAGGGGATGGCGTGGGACCCAGCCCTGGCTCTTGGCACAGTTTGCCCCTTGGGTCATGGAGGGGCAGAGGAGGGTGGAAGAGGCCCACCGTGCCATGTTGCTGGGTTGTTGGCCTGGTGCCTGGTGTGAGGGCCCGACAGGGTTAATGAGCCGCCTCCGCTCCCACCATTCTAGCTTGGTCATTAAAACCCCATCTCCTGCCGGTGTCCTGGGCCTCCCAGGGCCTCCCAGGGCCTTTGTTTCTCTTTAAGGCTGTGACAGGGTTGCACGGGTGGGGGCCCCAGGAAGAGAGGGCGACTGTGGCACACAAAGCCTGGGCCCCTGGCCCCGGGCCCTGCCGTCTCCTCTGCCAGGATGCAGGCTGGGAGCCACTCCCAGGATGCCCTCCTCTGGGGCTGGCACGGGCCAGGCCGTGCAGGTGGCCCCCAGCCCAGTTTGGGTGGATCCACCCTAGCCACACCCCGAGGCCACCCCCGCACCATTCCCAGGCTTGTGGTCAGGGGCTGACCCTCCACACATTTGCCCATGCTCCGCTGCAGGTTGCTAGGAGCCTGTGGGGGTGGGGGGCTGTGTGGCCGGCGCCCCGTGGGCGGGGGGATCTGGGCAGGGGCGGATGCCCAGGGACAAAGCCCGCCTGTGATTAAGTCATCTGCCCGACAGCGCCGTGCGCACTGCCCAGCCACCAAGTGCTGGTGCTGCCAGCACCCAACCAGCACAGCCTCCTGTCCCCACCTCAGGGGCCTCTGCCTTCCACACACCCAGGTGACCACCACCACCCAGGGCCCTCAGCACCACCCAGGGCCCTCACCACCACCCAGGGCCCTCAGCACCACCCAGGGCCCTCACCACCACCCAGGGCCCTCAGCACCACCCAGGGCCCTCAGCACCACCCAGGGCCCTCACCACCACCCAGGGCCCTCACCACCACCCAGGCCTGCCGTTGCCTCGCCTCTCCAGGTCTGCAGAAAACACTTCCCGGGACCCCGGCCTCAGCACCCCCTGCTTCCAGGCTACTTGGGCTGGGAGCTGCTGATTGTCCTTGTTGCAGTCCCAGGCTGAACTGGAGGTGGCCACAGGACAGGGATGCTCAGCTCATGGGGAGGGTTGGGGAGTCCCCACATCCCAGTTGCTGTTTTTGTGTCCCAGTGGACGTTTATCTCCATCCCCAGGGTCACCCAACTGGGCTGGACCTTGTCTGCCCACCTCCTTTGCAAGGGTCCTACAGGCCCCACACATGCAGAAGGGCTCAGCCTGGCAGGACTGGGCCACCACGTCTGGAAGAGGATGCTGGCACTGGTGGCCTCAAGGGACCATGCTGGGATCACAGGTGCCCAGGGCTGTGGCCGTCTCCCAGCGGTCATGTTGGGGCTGGGGCCGAGGCTCCATCAGTGCTTCCCTAACAGGGGGGCCAACCTGGGAGGTACTGGCTGCAGGGCCACCCTGGACGCGGGAGGCCGCACAGGGGCACAGCAGGTTCTGAGACAGGGTTTCAGGGTGGGTGGAGACTTCTGAGACTTTTGGCTAATCTGGCTGGGCGGCCACAGTTTGGCTCCCTTGGCCTAACCTGCTCTCCCAGCTCTGCTCTGGCAGCCAGGGAAGGGGCAGGGGATGCCCTGGCAGGGACTGGGACATAGGGGACTGAGCCAGGCCTTTTTCCCAGCTCAGTGCTCTCCCAGAGCCACAGCATCACCTGGCCCAAGGACCCCGCATGGCTTCCCAGCCCCTTGCACCCATGGTCTTGGGGAACAGCTGGGCAGGGAGGGCCTTTCCAGAGGGAGCTCGCTGAGATGTTGTACTCAGCTGGGAGGTGGCCGTGCTGCTCAGTGGACAGCTTGGTGGACTAGCAGATGGGATGGACAGTAGGCTGGGGGAAGGACATGGGGTTGGGATGTAGCTAGGGACATTGTCCTGGCAGGGGACCCTGTGTTTGTGCCATGGGCCTGCAGAAGCAGGGGTGTGCATGTGCCAGAGTGGAGGGGATGGGCGGGGGCTGAGCGGGTCTTGGGGATCAGGTGAGGCAGAGGGAAGGTGGAGACAGAGGGCGCAAAGGCAGCCAGGCATGTGTGAGGTAGAGAGGGGCAGTGGCTTGGAGCTTGGTTTTCGAAGCTCTAAGGCCAGTCATGGCTCCGTCTGGCACAACCCTTGGTGCCTTACTGTACCTCTGGGATTCAGAGGGTACTGAGGGAAGCCCCAGGGGCAGGGCCAGCCAGTGTCTCCATGTGGCCCCCCCAGCCTGAGCAGGGAGCTGGGCCATCACAGGTGGGGAGGATGAGGCCTCACCTGGGAGCTGCAGAGCGGGCACCTGAGCCTGCTTGGTGGACCCAGCTCCCCCTGCAGGCTAAGGCTTAAGGATGAGGTCACGTCTGCTGTAGGTGCCCTGCGTCTAGACAGGCACAGAGCCCAGGATGCCTCCCGGTTGCCCCTGACCCTGATGCCCTCTCACCCGTCAGGGCATCCTGGGACTGCCAGGCAGGCAGAGTGGGTGAGGAAGACAGCCCTGTGTCCACCTGGCCGAGCACTGTCTACCCAGCTAAGCTGCCCCTGGGCATAGGCCAGGCGCCCTTACGAGCAATTGGGCACTGCCGGCTGCTTCCTGGGCCATTTGGCCTGCCTCAGCCCCCAGATTTAGGGAGCCAGGCTGGGGTGGGGGTCCTCTCAGGGTTGCCAGCCTTGGCTGATGTTGAGGGTGGGACCCCTACCAGGGGGGAAGGGGCTGAGCAGTGGCCCAAATGCCAGACCAGTTGCTGTGCCCAGGGCTCCATGGGGTCTCTTGCCCCTCCCTGCTCTGTGCTGCTCAAAGGGGCTCCAGCCAAGTGTGTGGAAGAGAGGTGGCCCCCATGCCCACCAAGAGGTAGGCCAGACCCCCTCCAGAGCCTTCAGTGACCTCCTCCCCCCGTGCAGCGCAGCAGTTCCATCAGGCAGGCAGGGGTGGGGTCCCCAGACCACCCCTCCATCCCTGATTGCCTTGGGGTCTGTCTCCATTCCAGGCCACAGGGCAGGGCTGGGCTGCAGCAGGCAGGGGAAGGAAGGGCTGCAGGCAGATGCCCGCCCCCGCCTGCGAGAGCAGGAAGGCAGAAAGGGCAAATCTGATTAGCTGGCAGACTTCCGAGGTCCGCACCGCTGACCGCCCAGCGACCTTCCTCCCCTGCCCAGTGGAGATGGAGCCCCCTGTGCCAGGCTCAGGACCTGCTGTGCAGGCCAAATCTGGGGAGCCCTCACACCAGTACCATCAGCCATGCAGCTCCACCCTCTCTTGCCTGGACAGGCACCCTGGGCTGAGGAGGTCCTGGGTCTTGGAGCACTGTCCCTGCGTGGAGGGTTCCTACTCCAGAGTCCCCCAAGCAGTGTGGCCCCTGCTTACCTAGAGCCAGGACAGAGAAGATGGTGACAGGTAGGGGTTTCTATGTAGGGTGCTGCCCAAGGCCCAGGGCTCTGTGGGCCAGGGGACAATGCTCCCTAGGCAGCGTGGTGGGGATGAGTGTGTGTAGGGTCAGACCCTCCTCACTCAGTGTGACACACATCTCTGACATCTGGGGCTGTGGCTGGCTCCTGTGTTCTAGGGTCCAGCTCCATTCACCCCAGAGATGGCCCAGCCTGAAAAGGGCTGGGTTTAGGGCCCCACCTTTCGTGTCTCCCTTGGCTGTGTGTTTAGCTGGATCTCGAGTTTCCCTGAGTCTCAGTCTCCCCATCTGTCAAATGGGGAACAGGAGCCAGTGACAGCCTTGCCCATCCAGCTTACCCATTCCCACCAGGCCACGGTGGCGGACTCTGTGCCCAGGACCATGGTCAGCCTGGTGCGGACCTGTGGCCTGACTCTCCCCTACCCCGGCACTTTGGGCAGAGTGCCTGCCCAGGGCCCCCATCTGGAAACAATTGTGTGCGTGGTCCTCAAAGATATAATTAAAATATATTGGGTTGTGTGCTCCCTCCTTGGCTTGGGCAGGATCCACGCTGGTTATGAAATCCTATGGTGCTGACGTCGGGCACGGGGGCACCGGGATTTGGAGTACTTCCCATCCGCCCGGCGTGTTCTTCCGTGATGGCACACGGCAGGGCAGGGCAAGAGCTGGGGGCTTCCTGTGCAAGGCCCCTGCCCCATGAGCCTGTGTATGTGGGGGCCACAGGGGCACTGGGGTTCTCAGTGTCCCTGAGTCGGACTCCCCTGGGGCCATCAGGCTAGACTCCAAGGTTTGCCCTGTGCCAGCCCCCTTTGCTGGGCCACTTTCTCTCCTCTTTGGAATGCCTCTGCCAGTCACTCAGGACTGGAGCCCAAGGGGGTTCCTTGGGAGAGGGGGTGGGGATTTGGGGTGGGGCTGGGCAGGGCACAGGCCTCCTCTTCCAGGGAGGACTCCGCCCCTCCCTGGGCCTGTCCCACTAGAAGCTCAGGTTCTGAGGCGCTGTGTCCCCTGCCTGCCCGGCCCCTCCTGGTCTGCTGCTGGGAGATCTGCGGGCCTCTGGTCTGGGGTGGTGACGTAGGGAACACAGTGACCCCTGCTGGGAGCAGTGCTTGTGAACTGTCAGCACAATGACTCCTCTTGAGCCCCTGCCCCTCATGTCACAGGAACCTCAGAGAGAGAGGGGGAGGGAGGGAGAGAGAGAGAGAGAGAGAGAGAGAGAGACTCTTCCGTGCTCCTCCTGCGTTCTTGCCAGTGTGGCCACACCCTGGACCAGGACAGGCAGCAAGGCCCCCAGTGGCACGGGCTGTCCTGCGCCCAGCCTCAGACCTGCGACGGAACTTTACTGACCCACCAACAGGAAGAAGACTCCCAGGCTGGGCTGCGCCTGGCGGATGAGGCCCCAGCGACTAGTGCTAGATGGTGGCTGCCAGACAGGAACCCCTCCCCGAGGGGTCAGGCTGGTGCAAGGTCCCCGCTTTGTGTGCCCAGAGCTGGGCTGCCCCGGGCATTTGGAAGCCTGGAGCTCCAGAGGCTGCTGCCCCTTGGGCTCTCCTCAAACCTTCCTAAGATGGCACCATGTATTGCCTAGGGCCCCGGCTTGTGGCCACCCTGATGTCCTCCGTGAGGCCTGCTGCTTCTCCTAGGTCCCAGTGGCTGCAGGCTGCGGCTATGGGAGGGGAGGCCAGTGCCTGGTCCTGCCCTCTGCTTCCTCCACCTGTGCGGGAAGAGCCACCCTCCACGCTCTAGGAAGCCTGAGGAGGGGGTGCCTCAGCTGGCCCTGGCAGGGCACCTGCAGCCAGGCAAGCCTGGGCTGGGGCGAGGGTACATTCCTGCTTTCCGGGGTGCCTGGGGAGGGGGGTTCCCAGAAATGCAGTGGAGCCCTGGCCAGTGGCCCAAGGGGAGAGCCCAACATTTCCTGCCTGGCTAGTAGTAGGTGCCTGGAGAAACATGTCAAAAACACACGATGTGGCCCTGGGCTTGGGGTGGCCACTTTGGGCTGAGGAGGGCTTCTTATGGGTCCTGACACCAAAGGCCATGTCTCCGGTGTCCCCTGCCATGTCCTGCCCCTGCATCCTCTGGTGCCCTGGGCTTGCTCCCTGTGCCCAGGGCCTGCCTGGCCTTTCCACTGCACCAGTCAGAGCTGGCCAGAGAGTCACTATCCATGTGGGGACCAGCCCCCCCCCCCCCCCCCCCCCCCCGTGTTTCAGGAAGCAGCAGAGCAGGAGAAGGACAGGGTGGGGAGAGGCAGTGATGACTTTGTGACCCCGGGCAAGTCAAGTTGCCTGTGGGGTGGGGACTGGCCTCGCCCGCTCTGCCTGAGGGGGCAAAATGAGCTCATGTTCCTGGCAGAGGCTCTGGCACCTGGCTCAGGGGGTGCCCTTGTCAGTGAGGGAGCCACCCCATGGGCAGGTCGGGTTGTGCAGATCCTGCCCCAGCCCGCCTGACTTGGGTGCCTCCCAGGACATGGTGGACCCCCTGGTAGCCTGCTACACTTTGGGCAGACCTGGCCTTCGAGGCTTCTCTTCTGGGGCCCAGCCCAGCAGCCCTTTCCTCCACAGCCCGCAGAGGTGTCCCTGTGGAGGAGGATGACCATCAGGTGACCTCAGGGAGGGGCCTGGGGTTTCCCTCTGAGCCTCAGGCCCAGTTCAGCATGCCTGTGGTGTGGTGTCCCCTGGTAGGGAGGCCAGCATCCCTGGAGTTGGTCCCACCCTGCCTGGCTTTGAGAGAGCTCCCCGAGGGCCGATTGTAGGGCGCTGTATTGGCCAAGTGTCTCTGATCCCTTGAGGCCTTCCCCCAGGGCTGGTCTGCAAGGTACCTCCCAGGCCTGGCACAAGATGAGCCTCTCAGTGGCCCTGACCATCTGGCTTCACTGGACCCTGGAGGGAGGCCACCTTCTAGGTCCCTAGAGCCCTGGGCCAACAGCCTTGGGCCTTAGTGCAAGACAGGAAGGGGCTGGGGCAGGCACAGGACTCCAGGGGGACGCTGAGCTGGAGGGGGGGTGTTTAGTGCCAGGGTCTCTAGCAGCCCCTCCGGCGCTCCCTGCTGCTCTGGCTGTGCCCTGGGTTGGGTGGGCTGAGTGCAGCACAGCAGAGCCAGGAGAGCCTTCCTTCATGGTGTGTAGAGTTAGGGACACTGTATTGGGGCAGTCGTGGTTACGAGGGACTCCTGGGACCCATGCCCTCTCCGCCCTGGGCGCCCCAGCCTGTACCGGCTCTGCTCCTTCACTTCCCTCAGCCTGGAGGGAGTGGGTGCTCAGCCCGGATGGAGTGGGTGCTCAGCCCACACTGACGGAGGGCAGCCCTTGTGTAGCCGCTCCGACCCACAGGCTGGTCAGTGGAAGCGGCTCTGAGACCACCTGAGTCCAGGCAGTGGTGCTGGGCCTGTCAGGTTCCCTGGGATGTTCAGGGTTGGGCCTGAAGTGCTGGGTCAGGTGCTGGGCTCCCAGGCTGCACCCTGGGGTTCCCCTACCAGCTGGGTGTCCCAGAGAAGGCTCAGGAGAGGCCTGAGCAACTGCAGGCAGGTAGGACCCTCCAAGCTC
This sequence comes from Hydrochoerus hydrochaeris, assembly GCA_004027455.1. Lineage (NCBI taxonomy): Eukaryota > Metazoa > Chordata > Mammalia > Rodentia > Hydrochaeridae > Hydrochoerus > Hydrochoerus hydrochaeris. The sequence continues at coordinate 102,434 of PVLA01006470.1, read as the reverse complement.
TGACAAAACCCTGGGGTTCCCTGCAGGGTGAACCAGCAGCTTGCCTTCCCAGGTCTGCCCACACGGGAGCCCCTTCCGTGCATCTCATGCTCACTGTCCATCACAGGTGAGGGCCAGCATGGCCCCTCCCCGGCCTGCTGTGCAGGAGTCCCCAGCCAGGTGTGAGGAGCCAGCAGGGTAAACAGAGAACAGGGCGGCAGGGGGCAGTAGTGTCCCCAGCACTGACTGCCGGACAGTGTGAAGCCCTTGCATCCTTGGTGATGGCCTGGGAGTGGAGCAGCCGTGTGAGGGGTGGGACCCAGGCCTCCTGATGACACAGGCACTCCCTGCTGAGCACACACGCGGCACCCTGGACCTTCTTCTACTCTGCTCTGAGTTAGGGCCCTGCTGTGATGCCCAAGCTGGCCTGGGGCTTGCGGTTCTCCTGCCTCAGGCTCCTGAGTGGTAGGGAGTGCCTGTGTGCACTCCAGTGCCTGGTGTGGTGTAGCCTCTTGCTGCATGGCATTAGTCCACTCATCTGGCCATTCACCCACCCACAGATGCCCTAGCATCTCCAGCATGGGGTCCACACAGCGCAGGGGGATTTCTGGAGGAATCACCCCTGTGCAACCACAGAGGCGGGGGGCTGAGCCTAGTGGGGACTTTGAGTCTGGGCCTGGTGGCTCGGGCGGCATAGACACGGCACAGAGCTCCCCAGTCATGCCACCACTGGTTTCTGGGGGCCTGGGGAGTGGGCAGGGCTCCTCAGGACAGGGGAGGTGTGGAAAAAAGGCCAGGCTCCTCTGGGGCACACCCACGGCTAGCTGGTCAGGTCTGATGGGGGACTTGCCGTGCCAGGTGGGCAGACAGGCACAGAAAGGCTCAGCTGGCCCAGCTGCGCACCCTGCAGGGTGCCCGGGCAAACAATTTGCACAGCTGTGAGGGGAGGGGCTGTGCCAGAGAGCTCCAGGGTCAGGGAGAAGCAGTTTGAGCACCCCCATAAGCAGTGCCCCTGGAAAGTGTCCTCTGCTCCCAGAGCAACCCTCACGGTATGCCCCGCCCAAGAGTGTACCCCAGTGGCTCCAGACAGCCCCTCTGCGCTCCTGTGTCCTGGGTGGCCCTGCAAGGCCTGGCATTGCGGGAACTTCCTCAGCAGGGCAGCCAGAGGGTGCCGAGAGGGAGGTCCTGCCAGTACCAGCACCACTCGGGGCTTCCTGCAGAGCTGGTGCCGGCCTGAGGGGCCTTCAGGGAGCCTGCGGGGGGCGAATAGCGACCCAGAGCTTGTACTCTGAGTGCCAGGAGCAGGGTGGGCTGGGTGGCAGCTGGGGCTCTGGCTGGGGGCACTGGGGCCTGCAGAGTCGAGGGTCTGGGGTGCTGGGCTTGGATGGGTGGCGTTGCTTGGACCCACAGGCAGGACCCACCCTGAGGGGTCCCATCAAGCCCATAAGGGGTCTAGGTTTCTTTGTGGGGTTCCAGCCTATACTGTGGGTGGTGGTACTGGCAGGATGAAGGGGCAGTGGGTGGGCAGGGATTGTGCATCCCCCCTGCTGGTGAGCTCTTATTCTGCTTGGTGGAAGAACCAAACCCATAGCTAGGTGCACCTGTAATCCCAGCACTCAGGAGGCTGAGGCAGGAGAATTAAGTTTAAACTAGCCTAGGCTACATAGTGAGTTCAAAGCCAGCTTGGACTATATATCATAACCCTGTCTCAACTAAAACAAAGCAAAGCAAAACAAAACCCCTCAGACTAGGGATTCTGCTATAGTTATTCTCTCAGCCTGGAGATTGGACGCTGGGACCAGCTGCTGGTGCTCAGGGCTGGGGAAGGCTTCCTGGCCTGCATGTGGCCACTTTCCCAGTCACCCTTGGTGCTAGGGGCCCATGGCCTGCTAGGTAAAACACTGATCCCATCACATCCCTTCTGTGCCCTGGTCACTTCCCTCCTCTCTGCCTCCAGCTGGTACCACTGTGGGTTCATACTTTAGTACACACGTTTTTGGGGTTTCTAACATTCCATCCATAGCTGGGATTCTGCTGCAGGCAGGGGCCACCCCAAAGGAGGGGGGTTCCATGGCCCTGGCCTCCCAGGTGCTGGGGTAGGTAGCTGCCTCCCTGCTGCTGGGTGGTGAGGACCAGGAGGCGGCCCTTGGGCACTCCCTGTTCCTTGCCCCATCCTGGCAGGGAGCCCATGGGGCACCGACTGCATAGATGTCAGGGACACTGGGCTGCGGAAGTGGAGGCCCCCTCTGTGTGCCCAGCTGGGGTCATGTTTACCCATAGAAGGCCAGTGCCAGGCCCCTGCCTGGCCATGCGGCCCGAGTTAACTCGGCTCCAGGATAAATACCCATTCAGCCACACAAGGCCCCTTTGTCCTGCAGAGAGGCTCCAGCCCAGGACACTGCCGGGCAGTTGGTATCCTCGGCGTGGCCCCAGGCCAGGCTGGCTGCCCTGACACGTCTAGCCGCCCCACGGGGCCTGCTCTGGGCAGACTCTGAAAGGCCCCAGTGGGGACAGGGACCTGGGAGATCACAGAGGAGCTGGGAGGCCGGGTGAGGAGAGCTAACAGGCCAGCCGCCTCAGGCCTCTTTAGAGCAGCCCTGGGCCTGTAGCATGGGCAGATGAGGGCAAGCATCTGGGCAGTTTGCCCCCCTGCAGTATGAGCCCTGCCCAGACCCCTGCTCACCACCCTGCAAGTGGAGGGAGCTGCCCACACTGCCCAGAGAAGTGGGCTGGTAGTCTATGGAGAGAGTAAGGGTTCAGTGGGGTGCTGGCAGGGAGGCTGGGGTGGTCTCAGGGGGCCAGCTGGGAGGCCTTGGACATCTGGAAGGGCGATTAGGCTGGATTGGGCTGGGACCTGGGGCAGTGGCCTGAGGCCCAGGGCAGGGTGGCTACCCTGTCCCGGTGAGGCTGACTCAGGTCCCCGCTCCTGTAATATGGCATGGCCGCATGGCCTTCTGCCCAAACCAGGCTGATACGTCCCCCCCTCTGCAAGGGACTGTGGACACCTGCGGTCTGGCCTGAGCCCAGATGGGGGCTCCTGAGCCACACTTTTGAACCCCATCTAGCTCTTAGGTTCCGATGGCCTACAGGCTCCTTGGGACCCCAGCTCAGTGGCTCGCAGTGCCCCCTGGTGGCCACTGTGTCTCAGGTCCCCTGTGTGGAGCAGGTTTGAGGCTTCTGGAGGGGAGGGGGTCTATGACTAGCCTGGCTGGGAAGGTGCTCCTCACTGAGGGACAGTGGCACCCACTGCAAGGTCTGTTCTAAGGTTGGACTGGGCGTCTGCCTGCTTCCTGGACACTGGTTGGGGTCTGGGCTGTCGCCAGGTCCCTGGAGTGAGCGAGCAGAGTCCTGCACCTGGGGCTTCCAGGATGTTGCTGCCATTCAGAGGGGACCCTAGGGGTCGCCTGTGAGACTCCTTGGTTGCACCCCTGTACCCTGTGCCTGCAGGCCTGTTGGCTTGGGGACCTTGAAACACTGTCTAGCATTTGTCCTAATGTACTAGAGGAGAGAGGCTGTGTGCTGCCCTCTGTCTGTGGGTGGCACTGGTGGGCAGGGGGGAGGGGTCCTGGCCTTCTGTGTGAGACAGAACCTCCTTCCTCTGGGAAACCTGTCTGACCCCTGCCCCATGCCACCCACAGGACATGGCTGCACAGGCTTTGGTCACCAGCCATTCTGCAGATGTCTCCACTCCTGCAAAGGTTGCCTTGCTGATACCAAACCTAGTGCCTCCCCCCAGTGGCTGGGAGGTCACCTCTGTGGACACGGGTCTGCGTGGCCCCCCAGCTGTGGCCCAGGCAAGTGGCAGGACTCAAGCCTCCTCAGGCCAGGCGCATCCTGACCCCTCCACAGGGGAACAGAGCCCAGGCTCAGGGGCAGTGACTGGAGCTAGGAGGGGTGGCTGAGGGCCAAGGCAGTGGGGTGATGGGTTGGCTCTTCCTCAGCCCCAGCTAGGACACCCTCGTGGTAAACAAGGCCAGGATGGCTGCAGTCTGAGTTTAAGGGAAACTTTATTTAGTCCTCTTTTAAATACAACCTAGTTTAAAAACACATTAAGAGAAGAACACAAAACTAGGACAGACAGATGGACAGACAGGCAGCAGGGGCTGAGGTGGCACAGCTTGGGTCAGATTTTCTCCATCTTAGAGATGAGGTCGTCACAGATCCGGGTCAGCTCCTCATTCTCTTTGCTCTGTGGACAGAGGTGGGGCTGGGCCTGCAGCTCCGAGGGAGCTGGGCAGGGGAGGGAGGGGCAGCTGGGCGCGCTCACCTTCTGCTCCACGGCCTTCTCCAGTGAGTGGATCTGCATCTGCACCTTCCTCAGGTTTGCCTGAGCAGCCAGCGCCTCTGCCTGGGCCTTGCTGCGGACCTGGGCGATCTCTTCGTTAGCCCTGCAGGGCAGAGGGTGGCGGCTGAGCCAAGGCCTGGCCAGGCCCGCCTCCCTGGGCCGCACTGCACTCACAGCCTGAGCTTCTCCTCTGCGTGGGCCTTCAGTGCCTGGTAGCGCTGGGCCTCCCTCCCCACCCTGGCGATGTAGTCCTCCACACACTTCTTCAGCGACTCCTCGTTCTGGGGAGGGCAGACGGGCCCTGTGAGTGGTGCGGGTGACACCCCTGGAGACCATCCAAGACGGTGTGCAGGGGCCAGGTAGGTACGAGCAGTGATGCAGGGCTTCAGGAGAAGGTCTACACATATAGGCCCTGGCTCTGCCTGCAGCCTGGCCCCGGGCTCTCAGCTGCACAGCCCTATGCTCTGCACCGGGCTGGCCTCGTGGGCTGCAGAGAGGCTCCTGGCTAGGAGGGCTGGGCTGGCAGCTGATCACTCCTGCAGGGCCAGTCCCCAAGCTCACAGGCTCGCCGCCCTTGCCATCTTCCACACCAGACTCTTCTGTCCCAGGCCTCCCCACTTGCGTCCACCAGTGCCTTCACTGAGAGGCTGGGGCTGCTACTGGGTGCCCCACGTCTCCCAAGTGACACCTGGCCCACGGTGGCGCATGTCCTGCACTAGCCTGTGCTCAGGGACCCAACCCACTAAGGAGGTATAGGGAGGAACAGGTTGGAGGCACCTTCTGGTAGCCTTCGATCACCTCCTTCTGTTTCTCAAAGCGCTTAAAGAGGTCAGAGAAGGACTTCTCCATGGAGTTCAGGTCTGCGGAGAGCTGCTCTCTCTCCCTGAGGACCTTGTGGATCTTGGCACTGGCCAGCTCCTTCTGTTTCTTGGCATCCTCTTGAGAAGAGCAAGTGCTCAAGTTGGGGGCAGCCCCCAAAGTGAGGTGTGGGGTGGCACAGGGCAGGGAGGTGTGGACCCTGGCAGGTGACCTATACGTGACACAGGCCTAGAACATGGTGGCCCCTAGGGAGGTCCAGGACAAAGTGGGGCAGGATGCACCCCAGCCGACCCCAGGCAGCAGGTGAGAGAAAGGCTCCGGAAGTGGCCCGAGACACAAGCTACTGCAGGTAGGGTGGCCTGGGTGGGGACTGTGGCTCTGGTGGCCAATTTTGGGCGTGATGGTGCCAGGTGTATTAGTGCCACCACCTCACTAACCCCTGCCTTAATGGCCGGGGACCCGGTATAGGAAACGGGGCCAGCACTCACCTATCGCCTGGTTTACCACCCCTTCAAAGCCATCCATGATCTTCCTGTGGAGAGGAAGAGAGGGTGAGTGCTGGGCACACTCAGCTGGAACATTGGGGCTCACGGCAGGCACACCCAGAGTGCGTGGGCCTCACCCCATCTCCAGGTTCTTTGCTTGTAGCTCCTCACACCGGCGTCTCAGCTCCTTATTCTCCTCCTGGGCTGCGCTCACCTGCAGGGCCCTGCACCTGTCAGCTCTGGGGTGCCCTGTGGTCAGTCCCACCCTAGAGCTCTGGTCAAGTGAGGCTGCCGTCTGCATGTTCCTGCTCTTGTGGGTAGGCAGGTGGCAGGGCCCACAGAAGGGTGGGGTGGTGGGGAGGCCAGAGGCCTGCTGCTAGGCTCTGGGTGAGGAGAGCAGCGCAGCTGAGGGCACACAGCCCAGGGGTTAGAGCCGCATGGTATGGACTTGGCCTGAGCCAGCCCTGTAACCAAGCCTCCCCTGCGCAGTGACCGTAAGGTGAGTGAGCGGCTCAAAGCGGGGCTGACACACCACAGGTGCTCTCTGTAGTGATCCAAAGCCTGAGCCCCCACAGTCACAGGGACCAGGGAGCAGGGGCTGTGGCCCCAGGGAAGGCACAGAAGAGATTCCTATGCTGTTTGACTGTCCTCTCTCCCAGGCCCAGGTCCCCTTGCCTGAGGCTGGGTGGCGGCTTTGTTTGGGGAGGAGGCTGCTGCTAGGTTGCTAGGGATCTTCAGCCCCCGAGGCAGGAGTCCAGAGGGGAGAGGAAGTGGACACCTATCTCAAATGGCAAGGGCAGTGAAGTGGCAGGGCTGGTAGAAGCCACGCAGGTGGCGGACCCTATGCTCAGAGCCCCGAGCCAGCTCCTGGCCTCACTCCAGGGGTGGCCTGTGTCCTTACCGCCTTGTCCAGGTCACTCTGACTATACTGTAGCACGTCCACAATGGGGATGGGTTGGGTGGGCAGGGGCAGACCACCGGGCTCCAGGACACTCGGCGGAGGGCCTGGCACCTGGTGGTACAGACACAGAGCTGCTACCCAGGTGCACCAGGGAAGAGCAGCCCGCCTGCGCAGGAGTTGGGGCCAGGGCTGCATGCAGGCAGTGCCAGCATGGAAGACAGTTCAGGGAGGACTGGCTGCAAGAATTCTGTTAGTGGTGGGGTAGCCAGGGGCCCAGGTTCCTCGCCTGAGCCACAGGCTTCACATCACGATGATTGCATTGAAACTACCTGTACCTCCTTAGACCACGAGAGGACCACTCCAGAGACAGAGAAGCACTCACGGAGACATCCAGCGCGCCCAAGAAGTCCAGTTCCACGAGCCTGGCTTCTGGAGGGTTCCTTGGGGAAGGCTCGCCCGCACCCTGTACACTGGGACCAGACCACAGCCAGTCAGGCCACGCCCTCGCAGCACTAAGCAGGACACAAGAGTGCTAGGCACATACTCTATCACCGAGCTGCATCTTTTCTGTCCCCTCCCCTCCCTTTGCCTTCCTCCCTCCCTTTCTTTGAGACAGGATCTCACTATGTAGTGCAAACTGGCCTGGAATCCTCCTGCCTCAGCCTCCCAAGTGCTGGGATTACAGGTGTGCATCACTGCCCCCAGCCCACATCTTTTTAGAGGGGACAGGGTCTCACTATGTTGCCCAGGCTGACCCTGAACTCACAAAGCCTCTTGCCTCTGCCTTCTGAGTAGCTAGGACTTCAAGTGTCCTGTCCTCAACAAGTTTTCCTTTTTTTTTTTTTTTTTTTTTTCCAGAGACAGGGTCTTGCCTCACTATGCAGTTCAGGACAGTCTTGAACTCATTATATATCCAGGTTGGCCTTGAATTCATGATCCTCCTGCCTCAGCCTCCTGAGTGCTGGGACTATAGGCCTGTACTACAGTGCCTGGTCTCTCCCAGAGTAGGGCTCAGCCCAGGCTTTCCCACCCATGTCAGGTGCTAAATATGTTTGCACTGGAAGGTGACAGCTTCTGTCACTGTTTTTCTGCCAGGGACTGTGGGTGGCCAGGTGGTTTGCAAGGAAGCTGCTAATTGTGGGCCAGTGAATTTTACCAACAAATGGCCAAAAGTGACCCACAGGTTGTGCTTTGCTGAACTTTGTCCGACAGCATCTATTGGCTACTCAAGACCTTTCATCCACTCTGGGAGGTGGGCAGCATGCAAGACACGCGGCACGGGCACCCTTGGCCACCCAAGGCTGGCTCCAGGCTCCCTTACGCCTCACTGTCACTGTAACCCAGTGCTAGAAGTCTGATCACTGAAGCATCCAGTGGCAGACACCTGCCTTTCTGTGTCACACACCTGTCTGGCATCGGAACCGCGGGCACTGGCCTCTGAGGGCTGTCCTTCAAGAGTGGGTCGAATTTCAGGTACAAGGACTGCTTCCTCCAGGCCGACTCCTTAAACTGGGAGGACAGGCAGGTCAGTAACTCACTGCTGTCCCTGGGGGTGACTGTTCTAGGGTGAGGAGCCGGTGGCACCTGTTTACCAGGGTGGCATGTCCCTGCTCTTCTTGGGGTGGGCACCTGAGGGGCAGTCAGCTAGGGTCACAGGCATCGCTGAGTGGAGCAGGGAGTAGCTGCTTGTGTGCTGTGTTGAGCGTGAGGGTAGCGTCTAGTGACAGTGCCATGGGTGGCTCATGGGACATGTCTACAAGTGGCTGGTACCTACCGAGGATGCTCCGAACTGCTCTAGGTAGTCCACCTCAGCGCCAGCGCCTAGAACTGAGAGGGATCAAGTCAAGTCACTGTCACCTCTCTGGGGCCTACACCCACATGGCCCCGTATAGCAGTTCCCAGAGTGCTTGGCAGGGTGGGACCACAAGGCTTCAGGGATGCAGGTGTGCAGTGCTCTCGACTCTAAGGGAGCCAGGCTGAGGCCACTGCTGTGCCCTGGGGGAGTGACCCCTCCTCTCCATGCTGACCTTCAGTAGAGGCTAAATTTAAAATGGTTCCTGGGACAGGAACAATGGTGCACACCTGTAATTTCATCTATACTGAGAGGCTGAGGCAGGAGGATTACATGTTTGAGTTCAGTCTAGGCAACCCATTGAGACCCTGTCTCAAAATAAAAAATAGAAAGTGGCTGCAGATATAGCCTAAGTATGAAAGCCCAAGATTCAGTCCCCAGTACTGGGGAACAAAAGGCCTCTGACCAAGGCTGATTGGATCCAAGGACATAGAACTCATCAATAGGAGAACAACTGTGTGTTTCAGTCATGTAGCTTGTAAGAGGTTCTGGACAACTGAGGATTAAAAAGATAATTTAAAAAACAGGTGAAGGATTTGAGTAGATCTCTGTCCAGACACATGAGTGGCTAACAGTACATACAACGATGCTCAAAAGCTGTTCTCCAGCCATCAAGGAAATGCAGATAAAAGCCACTAATACTGCTTCACACCTCCTGGGACAGATGGAGTTGGGAAACCAGAGATGGTAAGGGTGATAAGGACGTGGAACTGCAGCCCTGCCTGCTGCTGGCGAAGACACAAAATCCTCAGTCACTCAAAACAGGCTGGCAGCTCCTCCAAGAGTTGTGGCAACAGGTCCAGGGATTCCACTCCCTGGTCTGCACCCAGAGGAACAAAAGCATCCACACAAACACTTGTGCCTAGGTGTCCACAGCAGCACTTCTGACAACAGCTAAGTGGGACACAGACAGCTGCCCAAGGCACAGTGGGCCCTGGACTTGGTGTGCCGCAGAAGGCACAGACAGAAAGGCCGCATCCTGTGTGGACCCCAGAGCCCATGGAGGGCAGCGGGCCTGCCTCAGCCAAGCTCATTCCCAGGCAGCAAGGCCAGAGAAACACTCCATCCACTGCCTGGCTTCCTGATGACTGTGTGGTTCGGGGCTGCACTGCGGACAGAAGCCAGGTCCTACACACTGAGCTACAACTACAGCCTTTAAAAAAAAAAAAATTTTTTTTTTTTTTGAATTTTGAGACAGGGTCTTGCTGTCACTAAGTTGCCCAAGTTGGGTTTAAATTTGTGATCTTCCTGCCTCAACTTCTCAGAGTGCTGGGATTATGGGTATGTGCCACAACTAGGGTTAAGCAACCAAAACTGAGGCCCTTTAATGCAGTCACAAGCTCTCACTACATGTACTTCAACAGTGTTTTGCTGACCCTGGTGAGCGCCTGATGGCTGTGTCTGCATCTCACCAGAGCATTTCCAGCTTACCTCTCCTACCCCGCCCACCCCCATTTTTTCCTTTCTTGTGGTGCTGGGGTTCCTGCACTCGGGAAAGTGATCTGCTCCTAAGCTACGTCCCCAGTCCTTGTCTGCTTTTCTGTGTCTTCTATTTCTATCCCTAGCAGCCCTCTACAGTGGAGGCGTCCATCGTTTTCCACCAGGAAGCCCCACCCTGAGGTGCAGATGCTTGTGTCTATGTCATTTAAACTTGGGGACAGAGCAGGCTATAGAATGGTCACCTGTAAGCAATGCAGCTGAGCCAAGTGACAGAAAACAGGTGCCCATGGGATCAAGAGAGAACACCCAGGCTACGTACCTTCAGCAGGGTCTCTGAAGGTCTCTTCCTCCAGGTTCAGGATGGGCTGTAGGCTAGGCTGGGAGGGGACTGGGAGCAGATGATCAGGGCCACCTGTGGGAGCTGAGGCATCTGGGCAGCTCCAGGCTCCCTCCTGGGGGGAGGTCAGTGTCACTTCCTAATATCAAGAACCCCAGTGGGGATCTTGGGGAGGGAAGGGTAGCAGCACATTCCACCCAGGTTTTTTTTCTGCACAACTCAAAGATACCGGTACTGGCGTGGGCACACCATGCTTGCATACACACCTGCACCTGGCCCTCTGTGCTCAGGGTATCAGCCATCATTTGCACCTCAGGTCTGTCACTCTCTGGGGCTGCACACAGTGGCCTGGAGAGACAGACAGCAGAAGGTTGTGAGCCACCCCCCACACCCTGCACCTCAGCTGCCTGTCTCCCCTGCACGGCTGCACTGGTCCCCAAGGTAGGGCTCATGCTGGAAGGTACACAAGAACAACTGGCAGTCAGGGTGCCCTATGGAGGTGCTCTCGAGGCTTGCTCTGGGGAACACAGAGCTTGGGAGGTCTCCTGAGCCTGTCTGCTCCAAAGCTCCTGCTTAGAGGGTCTAAGCTGGGCCCTGATGCCTGACATGGTCTCCTGCCCAATGCACTTACTGGCTTGGACTCAAGTCCTCTGCAGGTGGTGCCAACCTTGCCTCAGGGCTTTCATGGGGCTTGGCTTCTTTGCTGGCCAATGTGGAGCCACCTCCAAAGGGGTTGATGCTTGGATCATCCAGTTTGTCCCAGTCAAGGTGGTAGGAGCTCCGGGAAGCCAGGACAGGGATCTGGTCTGCTCCTCTGCTCCTATCTTCCTCTTCTGCCTTCTTGGGGTCTTGTAGCTGCCTCTTCTTGGGCCTCTTTCCTTGTCTCTGTGGTGGAGCTGCCTTTTTGCTGGTTGCCCCATCAGAGAAATCAAACTCTAGCCTGATGGGCCCGTACTGTGGGTTAATGGCTACTTGGCTGGCAGCCTCCTCTGTCTGGGAACCTGGGCTGGTCAGGTCTGCAGGGTGTGTGCTTGCATCTGGGCTTCTAGGAGCAGCGGCCTGGGGTGGGGCAGAGCTGGAGGGGCTTTCTTCTAGGGCCGTGGGAGGAGTGCCCACTTGGTGTTGGGGTGCAGTCCCAAGAGGGTCTTTGAGGACCTCATCAGTGGAGGGCATGCTTTCAGGCAATGAGTCAGAACCAACACTGTCCTTTAACGTGTGGCCAGTGTTGCCAGACTGTTGTCCTGGAGATGACACCTGATTTTCAGGACTTCCCAGGCTCTGGGGAGAACTTGGGGTACTTAGGTCAGCCAGGTGTACTAGGCCAGGCTTGCTGTAGCTGTTGTCTTCAGAGGCTGAGGTGGTATCCACTGGAAAAAGGTCAGAACCAGCCACAGCTGGCTTCTGGAGAATTCCATTGGGCAACCTGGTATCCACCTCCTTGGTGAGCTGTTGGCTTTTTAGAAACAGACTTAGTTAATGCTAAGGAACCCAGGCTTTTCAGTTAATAAGACTCTAGTCTACTTAGAGAAAAGAGTCACAGAAAAGAGACCATCTTGTCAGCCCTGACTCTGGCTCAGGTCTCTGTAGGGAGCCACTGAGGCTGGAGATTGACCATGTAGTGGGGCTAAAGCAAGGCCAGCCCAGAAAAAAGGAGTGACCAAAACAAGCTATGTAAATAAGTTGTTCCAGCACTAAGAAGACAAGGGGCCTGGGCCTGCCCTGCAAACAAGTTGCTAGGCAGAGGGGCTGAAACTGACATTCTTCTCTGGAGGGTATAAATATACTGCTGGTTGAGCAGTTCCTTTTCTCCCATCAGGAGGCTAAGGACTCCACCTGACCCCAGGTTTGTCTTTTCTTTATTTTTCTCATCCTCTACCAGTTCTTAACCCCAAGAACCTCAGAAGCCGCATTGGGTCGCAGCAGGTCTCAAGAAACACAGCCCTGCCGATCAGCGCTAGTAGCAGTGGGGGATAAGTAGACTCTGACACATAGAGCAGAGACGCAATGAGCCAGCTGCACCAGTGAAGGGCTTCTCATGGAGCCATGGTCCCTGCCACCCTGGGAACAGAGTCTTGAGGCCAGGATGCCAGAATTCATGAGGGTCTGGCTTTTCACTGAGAAGAGAAAGACTGGGGTCAGGAAACCTGCTTTCAGGGCTGGGTATGGCAGTACTATAATCTAACCGTTCTGGGAGGCTGAGGCAGGAGGGCTGAGCCCATCTTAGGCAACTCAGTGACTCAGTAAGACTGTCTCAAAATAGAAATAAATTTTAACAAGTGCTGGGGATGGGGCTCAGGGAAGAGGCCCTGGGTTCAACCCCCAGTATCACAAAAAAGGAAAACAAATCTGCTTTCAAATAGCCACTGCAGCTGTGGCTCACATATAACGTCTAGCTAGTAGGGAAACAGATGGAGGAGTGTCATTTGTCTTTTTGAAACAGGGTCTCAGTATGCAGTTCAGGCCTTGAGCTCACTTTCTAGCCCAGGCTAGTCTTGAATTTGTAATGATCCTCCTGCCTCAGCCTTAGAGTGCTGGGATTACAGCTGTGTGCCACCATGCCCAGCTTTTAGGACTTTCCCATTGCTTAGAAAAGGCCAGATTTGTCACTTTAGTGACTCAGGCAGAAGGCACCCTGTGCTCACAGCCCTATTCTTGCAATTTCTCTCCAACTTGGAAAACTTTAAGGTTAAGAAGCCAGGTGTAAGGAACTTGTCACATAGCTGGCCTGTCACAGCTACTGTCCTACTTCCCAGACTGCTACCATAGCCACACTAGAGGATGAGCCCCTGTCTCTTTCCCATAAACCCTGAGCTCCACAAGATACTACCTGAATATCCTGTTGTCCCTAGAATGATACTTAGCAGTGAACCAATTATGCAAACGGAGCACAGCAGAGACACCTATACCTGGGCCACCAAGGTCAAGTGCATGGCAACAATGCTTCACAGGGTTGCCTTCCCAGTGGCCCTCTACCTTCTTTGCTATAGTGGCTGCTGCGTGGATCCTGAGGCCCAGGTTTGAGGCAGGACCCTCCCTGGCCTCAAAGCTGGTCAGACCCAGCACAGCTGCCAGCTCCACTTCCTTCTGGAAGTGGTAGGACAGAACAATGACTTGCTCTGATCACATCGGATCAAGCTTGACAGAGTATAAACATCATCTAATTGAAAAGCAGCAAGGACACATACAGGAAGAGCAGTAGATTCAAGTTGGAGGTGACTGTGCAGGCTGGAGTTGGCATGTGGCCCAGACAAATGTCCCTGCACTTGGTAACCATTTAAGCGAAGAACCCACTAGAGAAGAACACAATAGTGGTATCTTGCTCTTTATGCTTCTCTCTGTATATCTGAAATCTGTTTGAATGAGTTTTGAATAATTAAATCAGCAAAAATCAGTACAAGTCAGGTACAACAGGACACTTAGCAGTGAATACCTGCAACTCCTACATACTCGAGAGGCTGAGGCAGTAGGATCACAAGTTCTAAATCAGCCTGAGCAACTGAGACACTATCTTATGCCCAGAAAAGGATGAGGGGGCTGGGGACTGAACTCAGCAGCATAAGTGCCTGCCTGGCAAGTGGGAGGTGGTGAGTTCAATCACTGGTACCAAAAAAAAAAGAGAGAGAGAGAGAAGATACAGTTCAGTGGTACACTGTTTGGCCAGCATGCCTGAGGTCCTGGATTCCATCCCCAGCACCACTCACAATACCACTACCACCACTACCACCACCACCACCACCTCAGACCCAGCTCCACATCATACCAGTGAAGTCCCTCCTTGTCCTGGGCACAGCTGTGTCCCTGGTGGCAGACAGTCAAGCACTATTTCCTGGCAAACCCACAGCATTTGTCTGTCATCCTAGCAGGCCACTTGTCTGTCTGCAAAGGAGCTTCTCCTATAGTGGACAAGTACTCTGGCCCCTTCTCTTGGGCCATGTGTGCTCTGACCAATGGGTTGCTAGGTTTCTCTGCCTACAACTCTAATCTGCTTTCTCCAAGCACTGACAAACGATAGAAAAGTAAAGCATTGTCATGCACAGGGAGATAGGAGGGAACTGTAAGAGGAGGAGACTGCAGATCATCTGCCTGGAGATGAGGTCAGAACATTTTGTCAGGTTACAGAAACAAAGACCCATTGGTGAGGAGATAGTGAAGGAGTGAGGTATTAAACTAAAATTTACTGAAGGTCTGATGATTAACTTTCTACTGATACATGGGCTGTGCCCTGCATGCGCCCAGAGCAGAGAATGGGAGAAAGAGAAATGGCACCGACTTACATCTCTTTCTGTATCCAAGCACAGTGAGAGTCTTCTAATTCGGTGCTGCTGTCCAGGGCAAAAAGAGTCTCGAGTTTTCTGGCCATCTTGGGACTTAGGATCTTGTGTGTCTGTGGATCTCGAAGAGGTGTCTGAAAAGTCACCTGTGGGAGGGTGAGGACAGAGTACTTGTTCACAACTGCACTGGCAGCGGCATGCCGACCCCCAGTGAGCACATACCAGAGTCCACTCTTACCTTGGTGGCTTTGGCCGGGTTCTTGGGTGGTACATTTTCCTTCTGTGACAGACCAAGAACAGATGTTCTTCCGGTAAGGGCTGGTGGCGAAAACAGGAAGTTGCAGTTTTCTGCATTTTTTTCATGGGTGACGTTTTCATCATTTAAGACCTGCAGACTCATTCTAGAGAAGCAGAACACACTTGAGTCAGTGTGAGGGCAATGACACTGCATTGCCTAGATAGACATGACCCACAGATGGAACATTCCCATGGAGATGGTGATGGTGGTATAAGGGAGAGGTCCCTTTCCTGTAGGTGGGGCTGGAAAGCCTGGGGTGAATCCTGTCCCACTTTAGGTAGCACTGCCATCTCCTGGGCCAAGAGCTAAGTAGGCTAGGTTGAGCAGAAAGAATCAGTGTTGAGAAGGACTTCTACTGTGGCATCCTGCTGTAGGTGAGAAGCTAGAGAGGAGACCCTTGCCTAGAAGAGAACCAAAGAGCCAGAAGGAACTTGGGCTCTACAGGGGCCTCTGCAAGCCCAGCACGAGGGGCAGCTGAGGCCAAGACCACAGAACAGGAGAGCAGGACTGAGTCCTCTGCACTCACCATGCAGAAGGGCAGAGGGGGTCAGTACAGTGCGAGGCTGTGGTTGATTTGATCTGAGAAGCCCACTATGGAGAGAAGTGGATGGACAGGGAAAGAAAGGAGGGGAGGGGATGAAAGCAGTCTCCTGCAGCCTGGGGAGAAGAGCTTGGACCTGGTTTGAACATAGTACATGTGCCAAATGGAAAAACGGAAGTCACTGGCAATAGTAGGTTTTCAGCTCTGAGAAGCCTAGTTGTAGTTCAGAGTGAGGAGAGAGCACTGGATAGCTGTGGGAAGCACAAGCCTAGGTCTCCAGGACACATGGATTAGAGGAAGCCATTGAGGCAGGAAGGTAGGACAACAGTGAGCTCAAGTCTTGAGATGGGTCCTTTGCTGATAAAAGCTCCTGGGGCCGGCTGAGCAGAGGAGTGACAAGCCAGGCTTGAGCTTCAATGCTCTTTGTAGTCCAGTAGTGATGTTGGTAGGCATCCTGCCTGACATGCCTGAGAGAGAGAGAGAGAGACCTGGTGGGTTATCAGGTGTTTATGATTAAGCTCTTAGGACTGCCTGTTGGCCCGCAGGTGGGTTCTGAAGTAAAAGATTGCTTGGTGGCTAGTGCCGACAGGGAGAAGAGGTGGTGGCATGGCCCTGAGGGACCCTGATGCACACACTCGCTGGAGTCTGCTGGAAAAGAAATAGAGAAACGGGCAGGCAGGAGGCCGCCGCTGGTAAACAGAAGAAAGCGTTTCCAAGAGAAGTCACCAGGTCCGAAGCCGGGGTCAGGCATGCCAGGAGGACTGAGGGTGACAAAGAATCAGCAAGCAAGAAAGTTTCCCGGGGACAGTGGCAAAAGCAGTAGGGAGACGCAGAAGAAAATGGAGCAGCACTGAGTTTGGATAGCCGAATCCCGGCCTCTGCGATGAGCGGCGGAGAGCTGGAGAGCTGCTGGAGCCAGAGATCCTGCGGAGGACGGCGCGCCAGGCCGGCGCAGGGAGGGCAGGGTCGCGCTCAGCCTCCGCCCGGAGGGGGACCTCGAGTCCGCCGCGCAGCTCAGGCGGGCTCCCTGGGCCTTCCGGGGACGCAGGCTGGCGGGGGTCGGCGTCTTGGCGGCTCAGGACTCCAGCCCTCCCGCGCCCCGTGGGATCCCAGCGGCTGCCGCCTACCTGCTCGCCGCTGCCGGGCTGTGGGCCTGCGCTGCAGCCTGCCACGAGAAAAGAAGCACGCCACGTAGATAGTGTAAGCCGAAGAAAGCCAAGCCACCTTTCTAGTTCGCCACAGAACCCGCCGCGCCCGAGAATTCAAATACTGACGGTTGGCCCCGCGCGGCCAATCAGCTCGCGGTCGGGGGCGGGATAGCAGGAAACCGGTGAGCAATAGAAGGCCTCGTTGTAAGACCCGCCCCCCAACAGTTCCGCTTCCGGGGCCGAGGGCAATTTGGGAGCAGCGAGTCCTCGGGGTTGTTCCGGGCTGCTCGCGGGTGGGTGGGGTGGCCGTGGCGGAGCTAGCTATTGCCCTGGGAGTTTTGGTCTCTGCCGCGGATGCGAGTGTGCTGTGCGTCGTAGCCGGGGCTAGAGACCCGCTTACTAAGCCTTAGGTTTTCTCAGCTGTGAAATGAAACCAGGTTTAGCACCTCCTGCAGGGTTGCTCGTGACAAGAAACTGGCACCTCGGAGACTATCAAGGTAGCCCACTGTAGAGAAGCAATGAGAATCCTCCCAGAGTGCCCTGCGTGCTGCCTGGAGGAGACTCGGTCTCCCAGAGGGCCGTGCGGGCGGCCGGGAAGAGGCGACTCGGTCTCCCAGGGTGCCCCGCGAGCGGCTCCCCAGACTCGGTCTCCCAGAGTGCCCCGCGGGAGGCCTGGTGGCAAAGCCAGTACTAAAAGCAACGGCGACTGCAATGACCACAATCTGCCGACCTCTCCGAACAGGACGTGTCAGCTTCTTAGCTGCTGTAGGGGCGGCGGCGCGATGGACAGCCCGGAGGTGACCTTTACGCTGGCTTACCTGGTCTTTGCCGTATGCTTCGTATTTACGCCCAACGAGTTCCACTCGGCCGGGCTCACGGTGCAGAATCTGTTATCCGGCTGGCTGGGCAGCGAGGACGCCGTCTTCGTGTCCTACCACCTGCGCCGCACGGCCGCCACACTGCTGTGCCACTCGCTGCTGCCACTCGGTGAGCTTCCAATGTGGGCGAGCCAGGCGCGGTGCTGGCTGCTGGACAGGGGCCCTGAAGCCGTCAGTGCGTCCGGTGGAAAGGTGGCCAGGCCATCTTTGGGGAGCGACCCAAGCGCAAGCCCAGGCCGAGCGGGCAAGAGCGTCGGAGTCTTTGCTTTTTACCAGGCTGGCAAGCGAAAGAAACACTCCAGCCCAGTGAGCGGCTCAAGTCCTGAGCCTTCCCGACACGGGTGCACTACAGATGCTGGAGGGGAGGGGTGAGAGGGCAGCGTTGCCTTGGAGCCTGGGAGGTGGGGGTGAAGAGAGCAGGTGAGATGGGCAGTCGAGTTTAGGGGGGCAAGTACACAGGCCTAAGTGCTAGGGTGGTATTCTAGGCGCTAGAGGAGCTTGTGGAAGGCAGGTCTGTGAGCTGGCTGGAAGGTGGACTGAGGGCAGTGTTGGGACATGGCAGTAGCTAGGGGAGCAAGGTGGGAGGCCTCTGGAAGGACAGGCAGAGAAAATTGTCACATCTATGGCTCTGTAGAGACAGGAAGTGTTGGTGTGAGGGTGCAGCAGCCTGCACACTGCAGAACTGGAGGCAGATACGGGGTGGAGGTACCCTTGCTGTGGGATCCCCATTGCACAAAAACTTGGGGAGCACAAGCCATACTATAATACCAGAGCAGATAGCAGAGCCAGCCTTACTATCTCAATGTGTCACTATTTTTTGTTTTTGATTTTTGAAAATTTGCAAGTTTTATAGACATATTGGTTACTTATTGCAGCATGACAAGTTATTTTAATATATAGTGGTTTGGCCAGAAAGAAGTGTTTACTATCATATTTTGCAAGCTGCAGCCTGCTCATGCAGTCCTTCACCCTTTGCTGTATCAATCATTTTGATATTCAAGTTGTCCCTTATATGCCCTAGCCCCACAGTACCCTGAAGCAGGCCAGGGTGCAGCTCTGTTAAAGGTGGCGCCATGTCATTATAGGTACCTTTATTTTACAATTTTGGTTTTTAGGGTCCCCCCCCCCACAATGTTTATGTGTTGTATAAAAATTAAGTTGAAAATGTTTTCCCTGAACATACAGTACCAGTGCTGTGATCACAGGCTGAGCCAGGACTGCTATGAAGATATGGGGGTGGTGAGGCCCCCTGTTCTGGGAGGTTACTGGGGCAGAGGTCCAGGCCCAGGATAAGAGTGGAAGTGGCCTTTGCCTTCTCCCAGCCCAGAAATGGCCATTACTGAGGGAGGATGGGCCCTAGCATCCCTGACCCACTCTGAGGAGCCTTCTTCTTTGCAGGTTACTATGTGGGCATGTGCTTTGCAGCCTCAGAAAAGCAGCTCTACTCTCCCGGCCAGGCCTCAGAGGCCTGGCAGCTCTTCCTCATGCTGGCGGTGGCACTTCCGTCTGCTGCCTGCACTCTGATCTGCTTCTGGTCCCGGGACCGGTGGGCCTACCACCCACTGGCCCGAACCTTGGCCCTCTATGCCCTCCCACAATCGGGCTGGCAAGCTGTAGCCTCCTCCATCAACACTGAGTTCCGTCGTATTGACAAGTTTGCTACTGGAGCGCCAGGTGCTCGTGTAATCGTGACAGACACATGGGTGATGAAGGTGACCACATACCATGTGCATGTGGCCCAGCAGCAGGATGTGCATCTGATTGTGACAGAGTCTCGGCAGCACGAGCTCTCGCCAGACTCAAACCTGCCTGTGCAGTTGCTCACCATCCATGTGGCCAGCATCAGCCCTGCTGTGCAGTCCTTCGACATCCGGTAAGCACTTGGTGGCCTTGGTGCCTCTCTGGGCCCTGTGTGACACCCTGCCTCAGGGCCCCACTGCCTTAACTTCCACACATGCTGTCCCTCCTGCTCTCTCTGAGACGTCCCTGCAGCTTGCTAGAACACAGGCTGGGATAGATTGGGGTTGCAGCTAGATGACACATTGGCTCCCAGCTTTCTCTCCCTCATGGTGGGTGACCATGGGGTCTGTGGGCATCTTTACTGGCCACTGCTCTGGGCACCTCTCCATGGCCCTAGGTTGAGGGCCCATGGGCTATACCTCCTGCAGGCTGAATTCCACAGAGTACGGCGAACTGTGTGAGAAGCTCCGGGCCCCCATCCGTAGTGCGGCCAATGTGGTCATCCATCAGAGCCTGGGCGACCTGTTCCTGGAGACATTTGCCTCCCTGGTGGAGGTCAACCCAGCTTACTCCATGCCCAGCAGCCAGGTGGGGCCAGAACTGAGGGTGGAGTGGCCTTCCCTGGGCCCATATTGCTGGGCTCTTGTGACACTTGTGCCCCCTGCAGGAGCTGGAGCCCTGTATCGGCTGCATGCAGACTCGAGCCAGTGTGAAGCTGGTGAAGACCTGCCAGGAACCAGCCATAGGGGAGTGCCAGCAGTGCTACTGCCGCCCCATGTGGTGTCTCACCTGCATGGGCAAGTGGTTTGCCAGCCGCCAGGACCCCCAGCGTCCTGACACCTGGCTGGCCAACCGTGTGCCCTGCCCCACCTGCCGGGCACGCTTCTGCATCCTGGATGTGTGCACTGTGCGCTGAATGTCACTGCAGGTGTTGGTGGGGCCTCTGGGATCTGAGCCTGGCTCTGTCTCCAGCCAGCTGCTTTTGGGAGCAGCTGGTGCCCTGGGCCCCTGCCAAAGGCTCAATGCCAGGCTCACCACCTGCATCCCTCTTCCCAGGGCATTCAACACCTTCTTTTGTGCCCACATGCCTCTGGGTGGGGCAGGTGCTCCACATTGAGCTCTCCAAGGCCCAGGACCCCAAATGGCCTTCACCTGTCACTCTGCCTTAATTTTTATGGAGTGTATCTGCTCTCAGTTATAAGCCACACCCACATCTGACCCAGCCTGTTCTCTAGCCCTGTCTCAGCCTGGCCATTTACTGGCACACAGAGGCCAGTAAGGAGGGTCAGTAACCAGGGAACCTGGGGTGGAGCCTGGTAGTAGAGGGGACAGTGGGGTGTCACTCCCTGTGTGCTGGCTCAGCTTGGGGCTTCCTGGTGACTGCAGGAAATTGAGGGGGCCACTGAATCAGGAAGTAGGTGTGGCAACCTGGGGGACAGGCCAGGTGGTTCTTGAACCTTCATGGGATTCATTCAGTGCCTGGAGGTCCTTACTATGCTCTTGGTGCCTTTTCCTGCTCCTATACGCCACAGAAGGCCCAAGCCTCAAGACTCCTGGCCCAGGGCAGGGGTGGGGTGGAGGGTAAAGGACTAAGGCCCTGGGTGCCTTGGAAACACCTTGACCCATGTCTCCTGGAGGGTGTTGAGCCCGAGGCCTACATCTCCCTAGCTCAGGAGAGGATGTACCCAGTGATGAAGTCTCTGATGGTCACACTGTCAGCTCTACGTGGTACAGATGAGCGACCCTGGGCACAGCCGTGACTCTTTGCTGCAGGCCAGGTGAGCCCAGCCTGCCTGCTTCCCAGCTGCACCTGGCCCTAGGCAAGCTCACAGCAGAGCAAGGGCGGTTCTGGGGGTGGGGCAGGGTGCCTGGGGAACTGCTGTGGGAGCTCTGGAGTCAGAGTTTTGGGGACTGCCTAGGAAGGGCTGGGTGGATTAGGGTTTTTCCTTAAGTTAAATTAGTTTTGTAAATAAAAATATAGATAAATAATACAGTATTTAATAAAATATTACCCCTAAGTGCAGTCCATTTTGCTTCACCAGACGTTAAAACCTTTGCAATATTTGGGACAATGATTGGGGGCACTGGGAAAGATGGGTTGGAAATGGTGCGACAGTGTTTTGTCCAGAGGGAAAGCAGGTGGGAATGTGCTATGCTGGGAAGATGGGATTCCTTGTGGAGATGGAAAAGTGGTAGGGGATGTACCCAGATTGACTTGAGGATAGCAAGTACCAAAAACCAGCCCTAATGCCCAGGTTGCTCCCTCACGTCGACTCCACTACCTCTCTGGCTGGGACATCCTCAGCCTCATCCATTCACAGTGGACCCAGAAGGGCACTGGAACCCTTAGGTCTCCCTGGGGTGGGGGGTTTGGTTCTGGCTCTGGAGCCACCTGCGGCTGGGGACAAGACTTGTGGCAGTCCAGGGTCCCACGCCTGGGATTCAGTCACAGCTTCACACACTGGGTGAACTCAGCCCCCAGTACTGAGCCTATGTGTACCTGGATCTGGGTAGGGGTAGATCAGTGATGGCAGGGGTGTGACAGTGTACTGGCCATTTTTTGACTGCCTGAGTTTTTTTCTTTTCCTTTTTAGACAGGGTTTTGCTATGCAGTTCTAACTCGGCAATTATCCTGTCTCAGCCTCCCGAGTGCTGGGTTTACAGGCGTGCGATACTACGACGGGCCTTTCTCAGAGATTACTCCAGAGCTTTTTACTGGTTTAAAGCCACGGAACCGGAGCAGCTGGCTGTGGTAGTGGTGGTACATGCCCGTAATCGCAGGTTTCAGGGCAAGCAGGACGATCCCTAATTTGAGCCCATTTTGGGGAGTTTAGTGGCACTCGATCTCAAAAAGGCCATGGGTTCAAGCCCGAATACCGCAAATATGAAACCAAAAAAAGCAACAGGCCAAAGATCGCAAGCCCAAGGCCGCCGCTGCTTGGGCGGAGTCAATAACAGTTCGGAGACGGGCCTTCCCGAGTCCAATCGGCGCGGAGACACGCCCCTCTACCCCGGCTAATCAGAGGCGCGCCTACGATGGGCGGACCAATCATAGATACGCCCGCTCAGATGGACCAATAAGAAGGGCCGCTTGCTCTTCCTTTCCCGGGCGTCCGTAGCGCGCGCGGCCGAATCTCCCGCCAATATCCCCTCCACCCGCGAAGGCGCGACCAATCAGCGCTCGGACACCCGAGGCGCCGGCCGCCTGTAAGCCTGTGGGGGCCGATAGTTCCTTTGGTTTTTTTCGGCGAAGCTGGCGCCGTCGTTCGGCTTTCCTTGGAAGTCAACCTTCGGCTTTGAGGTCTCGCGGTTCCCCACGGTCTCTAGGCCTCGGTCCAAGTCCTGTTCTTCCGCGGGGTGTGAGCACTCAAGTGGGCTTCCCCCCCACTGGTGCGAGCGTATTGGTCTCGCCCGGCCCCGCGCGCGGGAGAGTCGAGGGGCGGAGCCTAGCGCCCATAAGGGTTGGGGGCGGGCCGCGCCCGTCTCTGGTCCGCGTCTGCGCCGAGGGCTCTTGTTCCCGCCCGCCATCGCTAGTCCTCAGCCGTCAGCCATGGCCTGCCGGCCTCGAAGCCCGCCCGGTTACGCCAGGTGAGTGGGCTGTGCGTGGCGGCGGGGCCCGGGGAAGGTCGTGCGGGGCATGCAGGGATGGTTCCTGAGATGCAGAGGCCCATGGGAGGCCTGCGGGGCGGGTAGGGACAGTTCCTGAGGTGCGGTGGGCCCGGGGGCGGGTCTTCGGCCCCGTCCGACCGGACCCGACCGCGCGCCCCGCAGCCCGCCATCCTCCGCGCGATGGAACCTCGGGCGTAAGCGCAGAGCCGACGGGAGGCGCCGGAAGCCAGAGGAGGAAGAGCGCCGCGTCGATCACAGGCCCGAGAGGTGAGGTAGCCGGGAGGGCGGTACGGGGCGGGCATCCGTGTCGAGCTCTAGGGAGGTGCAGTTCGGTGACTGAGAGGGCGCGGGGTCTTTTAGCTCAGCTCCTGGCCGGGAGAACATCTTTGCAGGCATAGGTGGCAGCAAAACTGGTTTCAACCGGAGCAGGTCGGTTAGGTTTATCAGGCTGCAGAAGGGAGACAGCCTTCTGTTGAACATCTTTTAAAAACGCCCCATACACCTGGTTGTTTTGTTTACCGATGTTTGAGGTGGTAAGTGCTACGTCCGAGTCTCAGAGGTGTTGAGAGCCAGAAAGCAAGGCGCAGCTCGAGTTTGCTTCCTCATACTCATAGGGTGCGCTGTGAGAGCGTCTGTCGCTGCGTTTCCTCCCTCGAGCTTTTTCTGGATTAGGCAGCGTGCCGGGAAGGACAGGATGCGAGTTGGACAAGATAGCCTTTGAGAATGGGACAGGAAGCTAAAGGGGTAGCTCAGAGGGGCCCGTAGTGCGACGGAAGCTACTAGCGAGGTGGGCAGTTCAGGAAGAGGTTTCAGGAGAGTTTGTGATGGCCGGGGATGGGGAAGGGGCGACAGAAGCGATCCTTTGTGCACATGCCCTTAGCTTGGGTACATATTTGGGTGATGCCTGGTGTCTGTTAAACTCAAAAGGCCATAGTAACTTGGTTGGATTGTGCAGACCGTGGTTCAGGACACTTGAGGGCAGCCCGGGAAGGACTTGCTTGCTGGTGGATAAGGGTGGAGGAAAGGAGTCTAGATCACTCAAGTCTTTGGACTTCTGATTAAGAGCCACCCAGCCTTTCGGAGAGGATGAGAGACATGCATATCTCAAGTGGGAGGAAGGGTCAGTGGGAGTCCCACACACCAGTGCTATCTATATAGTATTTAAAGACTTGGGACTGAGTGAATGTAGGGGAGGGCTTAGGCTGTCCTAGGCTAGGTGCAAATTAAGTCAATAAGATCTTGCATGTGTTCTTGTCCACCTTCCCCACCCAGCCTGCAGCCTGAGGCAAGAAGCTCAAGACCAGACTGAACGAAAATTTGGAGATCAGGGCCAGAGATGTAGCTCAGTGGCACAGGGCCTGCCTGGCCAGCTTGAGGTCATGAGCCCCATCCGCAATACCAAAAATAAAAAAAAATTGGAGCACAATCTCTGAACTCTTCGTTAGTTTCTTTTGGCTGAAGATAAATGTAAATCTAAGCAGTTTTCTTGAAGGTATTGGTGTCTGAACCACAGTCCACAAGGTGTTTTATACAGACTTCTCTTTTTCTCAAAAGTCTGTCCATGACCTCACCACTTGCCAGGAGCTCTGTTCTGTAGAGCTGCCTACAGGCACCCAATAAGCATGACACCTGCATCTCTGTTAGGATGTGATAGTGGAGGGGAGGCAGTTCTTTGGGAAGAAGTTAGCGCTGGGCGTGGTGGTTCACAGCTATAATCCCAGCACTAGGGAGGCTGAGGCAGGAGGATCCTGAGGCAGGAGGATCGTTGTGAGTTCTAGCCTGAGGCAGGAGGATCGTTGTGAGTTCAAGACCAGCCTGGGCTACAAAGTGAGCTCAAGGCCAGCCTGAACTGCATAGAGAGACCCTGTCTTAAAACAAAACAAAAAACCCCCAAAAAGTTAGCTCTGTGTGAAAGCAAAGTTGTCACATAGGGTAAATAGTAAATATAGTGTGCCCATTTGAGAAGTAGGCTTTAGCTTTACAAAAGCTATTGCAGTATGTGCACCCACTTTTTTTTTTTTTTTTTTTTTTGAGACGGGCTCACTGCAGTTCAGGCTGGCCTTGGGCTCATTTTGTAGCTTAGACTGGTCTTGAATTTGTAGTGATCCTCCTGCCTCAGGCTCCCAAGTGCTGGGGTTACAGGATTGCGCCACCATGCCCAGCTCTGCACATTTAAAGTATTCTTTTAGTTCAGATACATGTCCTGGCTTGGAGATTGAGCCCTGTTGTTCCTCTTATGCTAGTGGGGATGATGGAGTTCAGTCTAGCCCTGGATAGACTTCTGTTTGATTCACACTTTGTATCTGTGACAGAATTATTGAGTCCATTTAACTTTCAGTTGCTGAATTTTTCAGACCTTTCCAACTATATTTTTGTTTGTATACTTTTTTTTAAAATTTTGGTACCAGGAATCAAACTCATGACCTCACGCTTGCCAGGCAGGCCCTGTGAAACTGAGCTGAATAGCCCTGACCCCATGTATATATTGTGAGATGGTTTTTTTTTGTAAGTTTCACAGACTGGGCTTGAAGTTGAGATCTTCCTGCCTCTGCATTTCAGAGGATTACAGTTGTACCACCATGCCTGACTTTTTTTTTTTTTTTTTTGGTCTTTTTGAAACATGGTCTCACTATGCAGTTCAGGCTGGCCTTGAGCTCACTGTGTAGCCCAGGCTGGTTTCATCCTTCTGCTGTCTCACTTTCTTGAGTGCTGAGATTGCAGGTGTGCGCCACCGGGCCTGGTTGACTTCTATTTAAATCTAATTTAAATCCTCTTCTCTGTTCTTTTTCCTTTTCCGTACCGGGGATTGAACTCACGACCTCATGCTTACCAGGCAGGTATTTTTCTATAGTGTAAGAGAAGTGATCCATAAAAAAGTTCATTTGATTTTTTTTTTGTTGTTGTTGTTGTTGTTCATGTGTTACTTAACTTGCATTTTCAAAATTTTAAACATGGCATTTAGTTTGTAGCTAGAATATATGAGATTGCAGTTTTTTGTTCTGTAGTTGAAATCAATGTCCAATTTTTAAAAATCCATGTATTTCTAGTATTAATGAGCATAGGGTCTCTTGTTAGGGAAATGTTTCATTCCTGAGTTATATCTTTATCCTTTAAAAATGATTTTGATGGGGTCTGGGGATTTAGCTCAGTGGCATAAGCACCTGCCTTGCAAGTGTGTGGTTATGAGTACCAAAAAAAAAAAAAAGATTTTTGAGGGCTGGGGATACAGCTCAGCGACTGAAGTGCTTACCTGGTAAGTGGCAGGTTGTGAGTTGGATCCCTGGTACAAAAAAAAAAAAAAAAAGATTTTGAGACTGGTCTCATTAAGTAGGCCAGGCTTAAAATTTGTTATCTTCCTACCTTAAACACACAAGTAGCTGGAGTTACACAAGTAGGTGTGCAGAACCATGCCTTGCTAGTGTCTAGTTTTGGTGTACCATAAGCAACCAACAGGAAATTGAGGAAAAAGAGAAATGTAAGTCTATATCTAATCTGTAAATAATAGGGAGTAGTTACAGCTAGAATTCTTGGCACTAATCCTTGAGTGTTTTTTTTTTTTTGTACCAGGGATCGAACTCATGACCTTGTGCTTGCCAGGCAGGTGCTTAAAGCCACTGAGCTAAATGCCCAGCCCAATCCTTGAGTTTTTAAATTGCCAGTTTTCTGGACTTTGAGATGAAATTGAGTTCCTAGGTAAGGTATAATCCAGGGCTGGGGATGTGGCTCAGTGGTGGAGTCTTGCCCTGCATGCACAAGGCCCTAGTTTTGATCTCCAGCACCACAAAAACAAAAATAATCCAATATAGGTGTGCTCTTTTACTGTATAGTCACATCTATACGTCTATACATCTATAGCATCAAGGATTCAGGGACATAGATACATTTTAACTGTGGTGTGTGTTTTAAACCATAGGCATCTAAAAAGTAGACCTTGTCTGCCTGTTCTTCAGTGGATTGTGCTGCCGTGATTTAGCCAATGCTCACACACACTCAGTGGTTGGGAAGAAGTTGTCTGATGAAGTTCAGGAAAGCTTGAAGAGAATTTTCTTATGGAGCTGAGGTTATCTTTGACATTGGCTTCACTTCAAGCATGTTGTTTGGCATTCTGCCCAACAGGCTCTGACTATATCCTGACCTATTGGAAAGGAAACTGAAAGTCCTTTACCAGTTCTGAGGTGCATTTCCATTTTATTTCAGCTTTACCACTCCTGAAGCCCATAAGCCCCGATCTAAATGCTCAGACTGGGCAAGTGCAGTTGAAGAAGATGAAATGAGGACCAGAGTTAACAAAGAAATTGCAAGGTACATATTTTGGACTCCTTTGGGTTTTTTTTTTCTGTTGTTGTTGTTACTTGAGACAGAGTTTTGCTATGTAGTCTAGGTTGGCCTTGAATTTGTGGTGATCCTCCTATCTCAACCTCCCCAGTGCTGGGATTACAGGTGTGTGTGTGGTTTTTAAATTACTGTTTGACTCAAGGTATGTCTTACAGAGGTGCTTCTCAAAAATCTGGTTCTTAGACCAGTGGTAACAGGCTGTTTTGGGAACTTGTTAGACAATGCATATTCTCTGGGCCCTTTGGCCTGTGCAGGGCACTGAAAGAAGCTGTCCAATGTGAAGATACCTGGTTTAGTAATTCTTTCAAGATTGGAAGTAGGTGAAATTTTGCTGGGAATTGCCATTGCCTGGTGAGGAGCATTCTTGCTTTTTTTTTTTTTTTTTTGTGCTGGGCATCAAATCTAAGCCTCAGGCATAGCCTCTACTATAGTACTGAGCTGCACCTACCCTCCCCTTGGTTGGGAACCTTTTCCAGCTAATTGTGGTGAACCATGCACCAAGTATGCTTTAAGTGGCACTTGGCTGAGTATCACAGCTCAGATAGCAAGGTGCAGAGGAGGGTTCTTGTACTGGGGACTTCCATCCCTACAGTCAGGAACAGCTTTTCCTTTAATCATTACCACTTAGAGGGTGCATCTTCAACCGTTACTTAATTTCTGTTGATTTACATTATCACGGGTTTTTGCTCCTCGAAAGCATGCCATCCAAAGCCATCTTCCTGACTTGAGTTAAAGCATGGTTTGTAATTAATCAAAGTGTATACTGTATGTTAGACCAAGGGAAGTTGAGCTGATGAATGCCTAGCAGATCTGACTAGATCCTGGTTTATTCTGATGAGGAAATGTGTCTTAATTGCAGGCCTGCCTTGCCTGCCTATCCTGACATCTTCTTGCCAGTGATGTTTAGACCTGATTAATTACACTGCTCAGGATTTCTTTAGGCCTAGGGATCCCCTCTACATGGTAGGATGGTGTGCCTGAGGGTATCAAGGCAGTTTTCTTAACTGGTTACTTTAAGGGGTTGTGCATCTTGGCAGATGAGTTTTATCTTATGAAATGATGTAACTGAGGAAGGTTGAAAGTGAAAGAAGTGATAGCTGGGTGTGGCAGATCGTGGTTGTAATTACCTGCAATCCCAGCACTCAGGAGGCTGTCGCCTCAAAAAAGAAACGGTGGTTGCAAAAAAAAAAAAAAAAAAGGTGTGGGGTGGGCATAATTATTTACACTTCTGATCCTAACTACTAACAAGGCTGAGGCCAACTCTGTGCTTTGGGTTTTTTTTTTTTTTTTTGGTACTGGGGATCAAACTTGTGACCTCACACTTGTTGCCAGGCAGGTGCTTATGCTGCTGAGCTATATCCCCAGCCCAAGGCCAACTCTGGACAACTTAGTGAGACTCTCTCAAAAAGAGGATCAGTTGGTGTAATTCAGTGGTAGAACATTCCGGGGTTCAATCCAAGTACCAAAGAAGTAATAAAACTAATGTA
Organism: Hydrochoerus hydrochaeris; assembly: GCA_004027455.1. Classification (NCBI taxonomy): domain Eukaryota; kingdom Metazoa; phylum Chordata; class Mammalia; order Rodentia; family Hydrochaeridae; genus Hydrochoerus; species Hydrochoerus hydrochaeris. Next base: position 74,029 of record PVLA01006470.1, on the reverse strand, counting down.
CCCTAAGCCCACTGCATAGGAAAGTTTTGTTCCTGGTAGCTGTTAGCCCTAGATGTATCAGTTACTAATTTTCATACCGTTGTAAAACCAGCAATGTTGTTCTCAGGTATAAGAGAAAACTCCTCATAAATGACTTTGGAAGAGAGAGAAAATCTTCATCGGGAAGGTAAGTGATATGTAAATTTTTTTTGAGATAAGGTCTTGATGTGGAGTTCAGGCTGGCTGGCAACTCCCTGTGTAATCCAGGCTGGCCCTGAAGTTGTGGTGATGCTCCAGCTCCTGAGTGCTGGGATTACAGGCGTGCACCATCATGCCTGACTAAATATTTCTTTATAATTTGCAAATGAAAAACATTGCAATTGAGAAATGCTGATTGTCCTGATAGTGTTTACTGGTTAATTTGTTCTTCACTGATTTGACTGCATTCTTTGTTTTGGTACCAGGGATTGAACTCCTAATCTCGCTCTTGCTGGGCAGGCACTTATGCCACTGAGCTAAATTCCCAGCCCCTCTTCACCGATTTGAAATAATTGTATTTGCTGTGTACTAGAATCCCTTGTATGCAAAGATTCTGTGTTGTCCTAGGATTAATAGGGTTAGGATCCAGGGTTGAATAAGCATTTCTTGTCATAGTTTAGTTTACACGGTGATCTTAATTTTGAGGTTTGTTCTTTTAATCTTTCATTTTTTCAGTTCTGACTCAAAGGAGTCTATGTGTGCAGTGCCTGCTGATGTGGAGACAGATGAAAGTGTCCTCATGAGAAGACAGAAGCAGATCAACTATGGGAAGAACACCATTGCCTATGACCGCTATATTAAAGAAGTCCCCAGGTAGTTTTGTCTCATTGGCATGGCCTGAATCAGCCCCAGCATTAAATTTAGGAGTACAGTCTGATAAACCTTTCAGAGATTTCAATGATACAAAAGTCTGTTGTGGCACATGACCTGTAGGTTCACTACCACTGGATTAGATCCACATACTGTGGGCCCTTAGTGACTCCCAGGAGTTTGTGTGCAAATCAGTGGGTTGGCATCTGAAAACCCTGGGACATGAGAATTAGAAGATAATCATTTTTGAGCCTGGCATGTGCTACATGCCTGTTATCCCAGGACTTGGGAGGCTGAGGCAGGATGATTGCCATGAGTTTAAGGCAGCCTGAACTCATATATATGTGTGTGTTTATAGTGAGGCCCTGTCTCAAAAAACAAATTATTTTTTTAATTTCAAATGTTAGGTAGAATTTCATTGTCAGGACTCATAGCAGCCTTGTGAGTGTAGTTACTAAAATCCACAATGGGAAAAAATGAAATTCAAATTAAAGTTTATAAGAATTTAGTAACAAAAATTGGCATCTCACTTTTTTCTAAGCTCTTGATCCTTTTGGCAGGATTGAGATTCCAGTTTACTTTTGAGGAATACAGATTGTAAGGAATAGTTAAAGACTTGGTGGTGGATTTTTTTTTTTTTTTTTTTTGAGATAGGGTCTTGCTTTGTGGCCCAGCCTATCCTTGAACTAGATGCAGTGTTTCTGGATTAGCCTCCCCAGTGGTGAGATTATAGGTGTCTGCCACCAGTTTTGCTTTTGTTGTATGTTACTTTGCTTATTTGTGGAATCTCAGTTACTCTGATTTCTTCCATGCTAATCTCAAGACTTGTTTAATCTCATAGTGATGCAGATGTGAGTGATTTGTGCTAGGATAATCTTGCTTTCTTCCTACAGACACCTTCGCCAACCCGGTATCCATCCCAAGACCCCCAACAAATTTAAGAAGTACAGTCGGCGATCCTGGGACCAGCAGATCAAGCTCTGGAAGGTGGCACTGCACTTTTGGGACCCTCCAGCTGAAGAAGGATGTGATTTGCAAGAAATGTATGTCTTTCTTGCCTTCTTGTTTCTCTACTTGACACAGATTGAGACAGTTGTGTGCTGTGGTTATCTGGAAGTCTAGTACTACATGGTGGCTTTGTTTTATTTGGTTTGTGAGTGTATATTATTAGGGGTTGAACGTGCACCCTCATGCTTGCTAGGCTAGTGCTATACATGTTGCTGACCTGTGCCACTGCTTTTTTTTTTTTTTTGTACCAGGGATTGAACTTATGACCGCGTGCTTGCCAAGTAGGTGCTTATGCCACTGAGCTAAATCCCCAGCATGAAAACCACTCTTTTTTTTTTTTTTTTGGGTACTGGGGATCGAACTCACAACAGCACACTTGCAAGGCAGACGCTTATGCTGCTGAGCTAAATCACCAGCCCTCCACTGCTCTTTTTAAATTTTTATTTGGAGACAAAGTCTAACTTGCCCATACCACCTTTGAACTCCTAATCTTCCTGCCTCAGGTGTGCGCCACCATAGCTAGCTAGGTCATGCCTTGAGGGAGACTTCTTTTTTCTTTTCCTGTTGGTTTTTGTAGTTTTGGTACCAGGAATTGAACTCACAACCTTGAGCTTGCCTGGCAGGCACTTATGCTGCTGAGCTTAACCCCTGGCCCTTTCTGTTTTTTTTGTTTGTACCAGGGATTGAACTCATGACCATGTGCTTGCAAGGCAGGTGCTTATGCTGCTGAGCTAAATCCCCAGCCCTTCCTGTTGGTTTTTAAACTTGTGCTTACTTGCAGATATCTGAGACCTCAGCTTTTGCTGCATGTTCAGAATCTGCTGGCAAAGATGGTGTCTTGCTTCTTTTCATATTCTGCCAGTTCTTTGGTCCTGAGTTTTTGCTTTCCTCAGAAAAACATTTATTCATACGACAGATAAATTTGAGTCTTCTCTAGTCTGAGAAATCAAGAACAAACTGGCATGTTTGGTAATGTTCTCTGGTTTTTTGGGACAGGGTCTCACTATGTAGCCTGGGCTGGCCTTGAACTCCTGGCAGTCTTGCTACCTCAGCCTCCCAAGTGTGGTTTGAAATGATTTCTTCATATGGTTCTGCAAGCCTTACCTCAAAGGGGTTGTCAGCTTTTTTTTTAGTGTGACAGCAATATCCTATTCTCATGAGTGGGAAGTTGGAAAAGTTAGAGATCACACATGATAATTTCTTGCATTGTTTTTCCTATACAGTTTGGGCTTACTAGTGAGGTGTGATGGAGTATACCTGTACCCCCTTGTATTGGGAAGGCTGAGGCAGGAGGAGCACAAGTTTAATTAAGGCCAGCCTGGCAAATGTAATATACTGCCCTAAATAAAGTGGGCCTGCTCAGAGGTTGAGTGCTTGCTAGCAGGCAGAAGGCACTGATCATCCTCTGCGCTGCAACCACTGACAAGGGTGATTGTTGGTGGAGATAATGATTGCAAGGGCATTGAGCGAGACAGATCCTACTCCTCAGGACCAATGCCTGGAATTTCTTTTGGTACACATGAACTCACGCTTGCCAGGCAGGTGCTTATGCCACTCAGCTAGATCCCTAGCCCAGTGTCTAGAATTTTTAAATAATTTAATAAAATTAGACCCCCTCAAATAAAGACCTACTCAAAAAATGGGCACATGAAATGAATAGACACTTTGCAGGATTATAGACAGCAAATAGGTACATGAAAAATGTTCAGCATTTCTCTGCCAGTAGAGAACTGCCCTTTGGTCCTCTGAAGCAATGGCTTTTGAGCATGGTGTGTGCCTTCTAATCTCAGTACTACTGCTGATCTCAAGCTTTGGTTAGTACTACAGCTACTGGCAATGTGAGTGGTCTGTGCTAGGGTAATCTTGGTTCCTGCAAACACTTTAAAACTTAACACACAGATTCCATTATCTTAGAAAGAATAGCTAGGTAATCACATTGCCCCGAAGCTGCAGAGGAAGGAGGAGTCCTACATTGTTGGTGGGACTGTAAATTAGTACATCCACTAGTACAGTGCAGTCAGTGTGGAGAGTCCTTAACAAAACTGAAAGCAGAAATTCCATTTAACCCAGCTATTTCTTTAGTGATATATACTTATAGCATCTTAATTCCTACTAGATAAAGCTTGGAAGTGGTCTCTCTATCCATCATCACATGGATAAAGAAAATGTGCTATTTTTGCACAATGGAATACTATGCAATAAAGAAGGGTAAATTTTAGTCACTTGTAGGAGAATGAATGCACCTTGACCACAATGTTAAGTGAAATCAGACACACAAGCTTAAATCCTGCATGGCTTCTCTTACACAAGAAACTCATAAATAGCGAAATGGAAAGTAATAGGAAACAGGCAGGTAGATCTTCTGCAAGTAGGATGAGATAAGGAATTGGGAGGGGAAGGGAAGAGCAACAAAGGAGAAGCAAAGAACAGAGGCCGATATAGCCCTGTCCCAACTCTCCAGGAGGCTGCAATCCCTGCTCAAACACAGATGACGAAAAGTAGAGAGGATGGCAGGTGCCAAAGTGCTTGAGTTGGGCAGATCTTTGACTCGTAGTTGCTGTCTGTGCTTTTTGTGCCGGATGGATTGGGGAGAGGTTGAGTGGGAAAAGGTGGGACACTGGAAATGGAGCTGTTGGGGAACTGGGGAGTGTGGTGGGAGCCTGTACAGAGCTCAGCAGCACACCTTATGGGGTTTCCTTTGCAGACACCCTGTGGACCTGGGGGAAATGGAAACTGAATCCATAGAAAGCAGCTCTGAGTCCCAGGCGAGCTCGCAGGATAACTCCGTAAGTGCTTCCTTCGATTCTTTCAGCCTGGGTATCAGAGGTGAACTGTCAGAATCTGCTGAGATGGAAGTTAGTGTTAAAATTGGATGCTGGTATAATGGAAAAGGGAACATTTACCATATTTCTCATTGGAATGGCAGATTCATCATAAGGGTGAGTTTGCGTCCAACATGTACCTGTGTGTCACCACTGGCACTCACCTGTAGACTGTGTGGGTGACTTTGTAGTATAGGAGTCACCTGCTGAATGTTACTAAGATTTGCTCTGTGTATGGTTCCCCTGAATTTGCTGATTTTCAAAGTTACATGTCTCCCACCTCCATCATCTTAAATGAAAAATCAGGTGAAAGATTAAAAACCTAAGCATTAACACCAGCAACAAAACAGCATTTGTTGTAAGCTGTCACATTTGAACATACAAAGGCACTGTCTTCTCCCCTCCACCTGTGTCCCCATGGAGCCCAGCGCCTGTCCTGACTTGACCATTTGCAACCACACATGCTGGTTGTGACTGCTAGGAAATGATTGTAGATCTGAGGGACTGCGCCTCTCAGATCACATGTTTGAAGACTATTTAATAATGTGGAGAAACTGTTAAAGAGGATGTTTAACTGTAGATGAATTTTTAAAGATTGTAATCTGAGCTGGGGATTTAGCTCAGCAGTGTAAGTGCCTGCTTGTCAAGCGTGGGGTTGTGAGTTCCATCCCTGGTACCAAAGGAAAAAAAAAGATTCTGAGCTGAGCCCAGTTTTGTGGGTATTTATTATTTATTACAAAGTGGTTTTTATAATTTTTAAAAATGCAGCTCTGACAAGGGTGGTTGTTGGGGGGATAATGATTGCAGGAGCAATCCACTTGAGTCCAGTTGAGGGAGCACTAGGATGGGCCGCGTGCAGCATCAGGTTCCCTTCCCTCAGGAAGGGAAGCGAAGCCATGCACCCTGGGAATAGGGAGCCGGGCTGGGAGGAGGGGCTGGGGAGTTGAGGCAGCCCCTCGGTTGTGTGCCAAGGGGAGGGGAAAAGGTTGGCTGGAGGAAGCACCTAGAGAAGCACAGCTCTGCCACTGTTGGGAACCTCTGTGTACTCTGTAACCTCTTGTAAGTGGTGATGGAGCTCAGCTGCTGAGTATTCCACTGTCTCCTGAGATTAAGGATGCTGTCGTGGGCTCACCACAAGTTAATCACCACAACGCAGGAAATGGATCCTTGATGAAGTACTGCTTGTTAGTAAACTGTCTGTATGTGCAGGTTGGGGAAGTGCTTGTACTCTGCGTCACTGGTGTCGAGACTTGTCTTTTTTTTTTTTTTTTTTTGTACTGGGGATCAAACTCAACGTGCCTGCCAGGCAGGCACTTACACCACTGAGCTAAATCCCCAGCCCTGACTTTTGTTTTGTAGGATGTGTACGCTGGCACACCCACCAAAGTTAGACATATGGACTGCCAAGTAGAAGATGAATTTGATTTGGAAGCTTGTTTGACTGAGCCTCTGAAAGACTTCTCTGCCATGAGCTAACTGCCACCTGGCGGCCACTGAGAGAAAGTTGCCTCTGCTTGGCCTGGGGAAGGCCAGCCGGGCACAACGCATGCAGTATGCACTTCTATTTGGATGGTGTCTCTGTTAATAATTCACGTATGATGAGTTGTTATTCTTGCCTTATTTGTACAGTGTGTGTTCTGCATGTTTTAAATTGTCAGTGGACCTTAATCTGGGGAAGATGAAACAATCTTGAAACAAACGTAGTTCGTTAATGCGTGCTGAGCTCTGTGCTTCAAATCAGACTCACCAGTGTGCTTTAGCTGCCAGTTACTGCTTGTCTGGTGGGTTGCGATCTGACTGCGGATTTGTGGGCTCAGAGTAGAGTTAGCTTTGTCTATAGGTGTCTGATAGTATCTCAGAGCAGATGCCTCAGGTGACTTCTTGAAAACTTACTTTCTGGTCTTTTATCAGTATATCAAACTAAGTTTTATTTCTCATACAGAACTCTGAAAGTCAAAGATGTTAAAACTGGACCGTTAACAGGTTTTGTAAGATATATAGTTTTAATTTGGTACTTGTAAATAGCCCTAGTTAGGATCTTAACCTATAGTACCCTGAGAGTTAAGGGAACACAAATTAGAATTTTTTTAAAAAAATTTTTACGGTCAGTTAATTTACCATGTAAAATTGCTGTAAATGATAACATGTACAGATTCTCTGTTCAGATACTCAATTATAAACTTAAGACTGTTGTGTTTCTATTGCTTTTGTATGAAATGGTACTGCAAAAATAAAAAGAAAGGACCTTGTTTAACTGGTTGATATCCGTGCCAGGTTGGCTCATTGTCCCGGGACAGTGCTCTTGTCTCCTTGACTTGCAGTGCTCGCCTGGTGAGAGCATGGAGCCACTGCTGGAGAGTGGCAGCAGAGCCCCTACCTCGGGCCTTAAGTTCCTACCTGGTTCACCTTGTGACAAGTGTGGGTCTGTGATGGGAGATTCTGGCTGTGTGCCATGTAAAACCTGCCATGTCAGCATACACCTGGCAGTCTGGGATCTGAGTGTGGCCTGCCCCTGGCTGGACCCTGGCAACCCACTCCCACAATCACATGCTGTAGGACACTCCCTTGGAAGTGATGTAGAGGTGGGCTCTGGCACCTTGATTCAAGGAGTTTGCAAAGGACTGAATGTCTTCTTGTGCACTTTTAAAAATGCATTTTCCAGGCCCTTAGGAATTGCATCAGGATAGCACAGACACCTGAGGCACAGCAGGGCACAGTTCCTACAGGCAGGCTGCACTGGCTATCTGGTGCCCTGGCGGGTTGGATTAAAGAGTGAAAAGAGAGCAAGGTGTAGGGCATGTGAGGTGTTGCTGTTCTCAGTGTCACTGGCAATGCATACTGAGATGGCATTTGAGCCAGGCTCCCTGTTAGCGTTGGGAGGGCAACACCAGCAGAGGCTCTGTGGATGGCGTACGGAATTATGAAGTGTGGGAGAAGCTGGGAGGACTTGGGGTGTGGTCACTGAAAGCCTGAAGAGCTATGGGAAGGGTGGGGGGAGGGGGGCTCAAACTGGGGAGAATGGACCAAGCTGCCATGGTGGTTAGGTTTGGGATGTTCTCTAGTGCATGCCTTGTGGCTGGTTGGTGAGCTGTGGTGTGCTGCTTGTGCTGGAGTGTGGGCACTGGTCAGCTAAGGGAAGGAATGTTGAAGTGTGGAGGGGTCAGGATGTTCTCAGCCTCTCCTGCTAGTAGCAAGGCCACAATTCCGTAGGTGACTGCCAAGCAAAACTCCAATCCTGAAAGGCGCACACTGACTGAAGCAGAGGCATGAGTATGAGTCCTTTGTTAAGACCTTTCAGAGTTGAAGACTAAACAAAAGGGGCTGGGTGGGGTGTTGCATGCCTGTAATTCCAGTTTGGAGGCTGAGGCAGGAAGATCACTGAGTTCAAGGCCAGTCTGAACTATATAGCAAGACCCTGTCTCCAAAAGCAAAACAAAACAGAGCTGCCTAGAAGTTTGATCCTGTGACAGGCACTTGTTTGTTTTGAAGAGAGTTGTGGATGGAGTTTCAGTCTAAAGAATTAAACCATTGGTATGATTCACAGGAGTCTGGCAGAGCTTTCACAAAAGTGGCATTGGCAGAAATACTGTAGTTGGGATGGGAAGATAATGGATGTGAAAAGAGGTCTCAGGGTCCTCAAGTTATTACCGGCAGGAGGCACAAAAGGTGACCTTTCATTGACTAGGGTGGTTCTCATGGTGGTCAGAACCAGTCAGAGGCCTGGAGAATTGACAGCCAGATAAGAGCTGACCGTGACATCTGCTGGCTGCACTGCAGGCTAGCTGTGGGCCAGCTACCCGGAAGCATGTGTGCCCTATTGGATGTCGTGGGTCAGGTGAGTGGTCAGTTCTACACAGAGATGCTTGCCCCAGATGCTGTCCCATGTATGGCTGAGGAGCCTGGGGCAGGAGCTGGTCTTCACAGTAAATTGTGTCCAGGGAGTGGGCTCTAAGAGTCTCTTTTGAGATAGTGTCTTGCTGTGTTGCTCAGGCTGGCTTTGTTTGCAAATACCCTGCTTTAGCCTCCTGAGTGCTGGGATTATAGGTGTGTACCATCACACCTTAAAGGAGGCCAAGGCAGGAAGGGCGATGATGACATCAGGCTGTGGGGACCTGGAGGGACCTCAGCGTTGCTATCAGTGGGATGCGCAGCCATGGAGGCCTCAAGCAAGGGGTATGCTGTGGGCTGCTAGTTTTGCTTCACATTTGTATTTTTAGTGTGGTCTTAAGCACTAAGGAAATCAATCAGTGCTGTCTACACAATTTCTGTTTGAATGTTACAAATAACCAATAGGTAGGGTCCAGTTTCTTTGTTCTTGACTCTTACACATTGAACCAGGAGGTGGCGGAACTAAAAGAAAGTGATCCAGCATGATGAATTCTCCACTGTCCCAGGCTGATGGTTATCTCGGACCCCATTTCAGGTGCTTCCCACTTGCCCCTGAGGCGAGGTCCGATTATCATGATTGTCATCCGCATCCACATCCCCAGCATACTGTCTCTTCCATGTGTATTGTGAAGCTGATCTTGTCTTTGACTACTGTTGGGAACTTTTTTCAGCAGTTCTGCAAGTTGCTGACTTCTGTCTCTGTGGTAGGAAGATGGCAGCCGAGTCTCAGGTGAGTCATCACCCTCTGCTTGACTGGGAACCCAGACACTTTGGGTGCCCTGCACTCTGCTCTGTGCTTTGTGTATGTAGCATATAGGTTTCAGGGTGTCTTTTCTTTTTTTTAACTATTTAAAAAGTTAGGCAAAGTCATGATGTCACAGACTGGAGTGCCTTGCAGCTTGGCCTGTTGGTTTTCTACTTTGAACTGGCTTGGCACATTGTGCATGCTATTTTATGTTGAAAAATCTTGAAGGGGTGTTTGTGTATGTGTGTGTGTCTTTTTGAGACAGGGTTTTGCTCTGGAGTTGAAGCTGGCCCTGAACTCACTTTGTAGCCCAGGCTGGCCTTGAATTTATAGTGATCCTCCTGCCTCAGCCTCCTGAGTGCTGGGATTACAGATGTGTGCTCCATGCCTGGCACATTTTGTTTTTGCATTGTTCTTTGTGTTTTAATGTGCAGACCTTTAGTTAGACCTAAGCCTATAATAAATACCAAGTTTTCAGAAAGTGTTCTATTCAGCATAGGAGTGTTGCCTTTGAGGATTGCGTGAGGGGACCTTGCAGTGTGATGTTACCTGCTACCCTGTCCCAGTCTTGCGTCTTAAAGCTTGCATCTGTGAAGTGGTGCCTGCTTCCTGGAGAAGCTCTGTGGACTGGGTGGGGAATGAATGTTGAGCAGTTAATGCTGTCATCACTGGACCCACCTCCAGCACGTCTGTGCAGCCCCACTCCTCATCACCGGTCCTGCCAGTGGGTGAGATGGGTGATTTTCAGGCAGGAGTGACGGCAGCAGGTGTCCGGCACATACAGATTCTGCTAGGGGTGTCCCTGTTCCTTCGTGGATGCTGAAGTATGGCCAGGTCTGCACAGGCAAAGGCCTGGTCACCCAGCCTGATGGGACAGGGTGCACTGTCCCCTTGTGGCTGGATGTGACATGGAGCTTTTGGTGGAAGGAAGCAGGATTTGTGTTTCTAAGGCCTACTCAATGTGGGCAGCTGGTGTGTAACCTCAAAACACAGTGGTCTACAAGCATATTTACCATCTTAGTTTCTGTGGGTCAGAAGTTTGGTATGGCCCAGTGTGGGGGGCTCTGGCTTGGGCTCTTGGCACTGCACACAGGTTTTGGAGGATCCACTTTGAAGCTCAGTCTTGTGGCTATAGGCCTTCTGTCCCTTGTTAGGCGGCTCTCCAAGTGGCAGCTTCATCAGAGTGAAGTGTTGGCAGGACAGCAAACTGGTCACTGGCCAGCCCCCCATCAAGGAGAAGGGGGTCCACATGGCTTGTGGGCTGCTGTTTGGGGGTTGGCTTCCCAGAAATCTTCCCTATTCCTGATCAAATCCTTTGGAGGATCTTGAGGGAAGGGGCAGTGGTGCAGCCTTGGGCTCTCTAGGGTGGGTGGCTTCTCTGCTATCCAGCCTGGAGTCAGGGAAGGTGAGCTTTGCTCAGGCTGCCTATTCCTGCCAGGGCCTCACCCCAGGACTCCCTATATACCTGTGTGCCCGTTTGGCTTCAGGAACACATACAAGAGGAAGAGAGGGAAGTGCAGGAAGTCAGACTTTGCCAAAACCTGCATCATTCAGGGACACAAGCAAAAATGTCACGTTCAGATCCCAGCCAAGGATTAAGGAGTGGGGCCTGATGCCTAGAAGCAGTGCAGGTACCTTCAAACAGGAGAGAAGACCCTGTTAGTTTTACAAGCTGACCAACGTGAGGACAGTGACTAGCATGGAACAACAAGCAGCAGGTTAGAGCAAGTTCAGACAGGAGGTGACAGTGTGGGAAGAATTAGAAATAAAAGTAAGTCATTTTAGAAACGAAGGCCAAACTAGAGGGGAGTATGAGATCAAAGAAGCAGTAGACAGCGCCTTAGAGGTAAGAGGGGTGCTGTAAAAATAAATAAGGAAAAACAAAAGCCTTGCAGACTAGAAAATAGGCTGTCTCCAGCTGCAAGTGACGCACACGACAATTGTAAGCAAATGGCCAGATGTGAAACTAATGTGTGAGCTCAGTCACAGAACCACTACTTGTAATTCTCCGTGCGGCAGGAGCTGAGGACTCTGGCGTAGAGGTGAATTTTAAGCTACTACAGTATTTACAATTGCTTTAAAACTGGAATACATGGTGCAAATGTTGCAAAACGTGCATGTTTGCATGCTCAAAACCAGCAGAGATAGGGCAATGTCTTTGTGAGGAACTCAAAGATGTCCATTCTGCCCAAATGGTGAGCATCCAGGTACAGTATATGGAATTGCTATTCAATTTGTATGGAAAGGCAAAGGAATGAGACTAGCTGATACAGTTTTGAAAACGGAATAAAAAGTGGTTAGGATATAGCTTAAGTGTGTCCCCCCCCAAGGATACATGTGTTGAAGGCTTGATCCCTGGCATGGGGTATTAGGTGGTAGTACCTGGAGGGAGGTCCTATATCAGCTGAGGATGTGGGCGAGTAGGACCATGGGTTTTCTGGCTCCATTTCAAGGGGTGACCTTCCCTATGTGCAGCCTCACTCGTGTCAACCTAGGAGATGGGGTGGGGTGGGGCTGGGTTCTCCAAAGCTGACTGCACAGTCTGCATCTCATCCTCCAAAATAAACTATGGTACAAAGCTAGTCTGCTTCAGGTACTTGGTTATGGTCATCAAAAACAGACTAAAATATTTAAGACTTGCTGTAGAGCTGCCACCATCAAGACTAGTGTTTGTGGGGGACAGAAACACAGATTAATAGAACAGAGAACCCAATGTGGGCCCACCCCAGGCTTACCCAACTTGAATTTTTGCAGAGGCACAAAAAATAATTCAATTGAGGGAGAAGAGTATTTTTGGCAAATGGTGCCAGAATGACTGGACATCGAAAGTGAGAAATAGGAACCTCTGTGAAAGTTTCCTGTCTTGTAAAAAAAATGGACTACAGGTTTACATGTAAAAGACAAGATTTAAAATGGCAGGAAATCTTTGGGACCTTGGGCTGGGCAGAGTTATTCAACTGGGCAACAAAAGCCCAACAATAAAGGGAAATTAATTGAATTGTCTTCTAAATTAAACTTTTGCCCCATGAAAGAGCAAAAGACAAACGGCAGATGCAGAAGATGTCTACAGATCACATGTCCAGAGGGGAACTCTTGTCTGAGTATCCACAGTGAGGAAATGGGGTGCTCAGGTATAGAGAGGCATTTTACCCAAGAGAAAGTGCAGGCACCAGTTGCCATGGGTGGGGTAGAGGTGGTTCTGACTTTGATCTTTGTAGATGCAGCTCCATTTGGGTGGTTCTGTGTTTCCTCCTGATGAGACCCAGAGTGGGCACCTGATCTCAGGTGTGGAGCCAGCCACCTGTGGTGTTAGGTTGTCATGTCTCAGGATGGACCTCAGTAGTAGAGTGCTTGGCTCGCATGTGCAAGGGCTTGGGTCCAGTCCAAAATACAGAATCACATAGACGCACACAAAAGAAACAACGAACAGTCTGTTGAGCCGGGCGTGGTGTTACACACTTGTAATCCCAGATTTGGGGAGGCTAAAGCAGGAGGACTGCTGCAAGTCTGAGGCCAGCCTAGGTTAAATAGTTCAAGGCCAGTCTGAACCACACAGTGAGACCCTCTCTAAAAACCATGGCAACACTGAGGCTTGTTTGACCCAACAAAGGCCTAGTCAAGTGACATTTGGAAGGACAGTGAACTGTGAAACCCTGTCTTGAAACAAAAAGATTGGATAAAAAAGCAAGACCCAGACTGGTTGTACAAAATCTACTTTCAATATAAAGATACAGACAGGTCCAAAGTAAAGGTTGAGAAGAGATATACTGTGCAAACTTTATTGAAGAAGACTGCAGTTAGCCTGCTGGTATGAGACAGGCTTCAGAGCAAGGGATGCTTCTGCACAGAAATTGGTACAACTAAAGTGAGAAAAAAAACAAGGTTTGTTTTTCTCTCCCTGTACTGCTGTGAACCCAAAAATGCTCTGTCACTGAGCTACACACAGCCCTTTTATTTTTATCTTGAGACAGTCTTACTAAGTTGCCTAGACTGACCTTGAGCTTGGCATCCTCTTGCCTTAGCCTACTAAATATGGCATGTACCACGTTGTCCTGACCCATAGGTAAGTCAGTGAAGGCCCTAGAGGGGGAGTGGGGATGAGAAAGGGACAAGAGACAGAAATGGAGACAAGACAGTGCTCTGATTAAGTCTCGTTTATTAAGGGGAAGCGCAGCAAATATATAGGGTTCTGAAGCGACAGAAGCCAGAGCTCTTGACCTCAGCAGGTTACCAAGCAACAGTGGGAGGTCCCATATCATGTGATGGTGGGGGGGACAGCCAGGAAAGGCCGAGAAATAGGAATTTATCTCTAAACAGAAGCTTAACCCTAGGGCTTAACTTGGAAATGTGAGGATGGCTTATTATCTCAAAATGGAGGCCAGGTTTAGGTCTCCCACACCATGTCCAGTTCCTTTTTTTTTTTTTTTTTTTGGTACTATGTATTGAACACAGGACCTCACACTGGCCAGGTAGGTGCTGTGTCCAGTTTATTTGCTTGATTTTTTTTTTTTTTTTTTGTACTGGGGATCAAAAACTCAACCTTGTGCTTGCCAGGCAAGTGCTTAGGCCACTGAGCTAAATCCCTGGCCTGCTGTGTCCAGCTTAAATCTGCAATTTTATGTGGAAATTTTAATACTCTTGTTGGGAGCCATTGAAGCTGGAGATTGATCACATGTGTGGGGCTAAAGCAAGGCCAGCCTAGAAAAAACAGAGAGACCAAAACAAACTATGTAAACAAGTTGTTCCAGCACCAAGAAGGCAGGGGCCCAGGCCTGCCAAGCAAGAGGGGCTGAAATTGACATCATCTTTCCCAGTATATAAATAAAGGTGCTACAGTGGTTGAGCAGTTCCTTTCCTCCTATCAGGAGGATAAAGGCTCCACCTGACCCCCAGCTTTGTCTTTTCTTTGTTTTTCTCATCCTCTGGCTGATCCTTAACCCCAAGAACCTCAGGAGCCGAATTGGATGGCGGCACTCTTCTCAGTAATTATAAGTAGAGGCAGCAGAATCAATTTGAGGCCAGCCTGGGTTATATAATGAGTTCGGTGTCAACCTGGGCTACATAAAAGACTGTCTCACACAGCCAAACAACAAAAAGATCACTAAATGTTATGCAGGACTTCCCACACTGTCAGCCACCTCCACCTCATCCCCAATAGTAAGACACCCCACCCTTCAGGAATATCAGCTCCCACTTTCAAGCACACCTAGACCGTTCTCAGGATAGACCCATGCTGGCCACGAGGCAGGCTCAGCACCTTGGCAAGGACTGAAATTGCACACACAATGAAACCGGTCACCGTAATGTACATTTAACAGAAGGTGTACACTATAAGATAAAATCCATTGAGCATTATCAAAACTAACATTTCTTCAAAAAACTGTCTAAACGACGAAAGGCAGCTGTGGAAAAGAGTGGTGGGTCCTCTGAAAGTTCACGTGGAAGGCTGGAAGCATAGGGAGGGATCCCTGACCACCAGGCACCATGCAAGCAGAGAGTGACCTTGTGACCCAGCAGCTCTCCTGGCCTAACAATGAAGAATCGGAATGCAACAGAAACGTGCACTGGGATATTCACAGCAGTAAAATACACTGTTAGTTTTCCATTACCGATGATATACCTGTTTTTTTTTTTTTTTTTTTTGAGACAGAGTCTGGGTGTGTAGCTCAGGCTGGTTTTGAAGTTACCAGCCTCCTTCCTCAACCTCCACCTAGTGCTGAGATTACAGGTAGGGACCTCCACCCCTGCTTTAAGAAAAAAGAAGTTTGGCTTGTGGTCCGTGAGTCCAGGGCTCCGTTGCTCTGGCCTGAGGGGAAGTATAGGGGCCGAGGAGGACAGTGTGGAGGAAGCTGTGGGCCTCCAGATGGCTAGGATGTATAAGGCGAGGCCGGAGCACCCACTTGAGCAACCTCCTCCAAGCAGCCCCTCTCCAAAGTCTCTGTAGCTGTGGACCCGCAATGGGTTAATAATCTACCGCGAGGAAATGAGTGGTCCCGTGATCAGTTGCTTCCCTGAGGGCCATTCCCCAAGCACTGCTGCACTGGGCACCAAGTCTCAACACACGCGCCTTTGGGGCGCTCCAGAGTCCAACAACAGCCTCTGCGTCCAGAACGAGCCGCTTCTCCTTTTCAGGGGTCTGCTGAGCAGCCGCCCCAACTCTGTCCCCATTAAACCCTGAGCCCCCGCACCACCCTCCAGTGTCTCTGATCGGTGGCTGCAGGGCCTGCTGTACCACGCGGGATCTGCCCTTCAGGGCCTGGTAACTCCGCTCCACCCGGGCCCCAGGTCCGTCCCTGTGGGCGCTGTGCTCACTGACAGGCCTCCGTTTTCTCCTCTCTGTCCTCTCACCCTGGCCCCATCCAGATGTCTCGCCAGCCAGCAGAGCTGATGGCAAGATAGGGCTGCCTGGAACGGCGGTGCCGTCTCCTCGTCTGTGCCTGGGACAGCACTGGCGGGCTGCCCACAGGAAGAGGACTGACCGGGTCTCCCATGAGAGGAGCTCGGTCTGGTCGGGCGCCCAGGTACTGCTCCGATTGGATTCATGCACCGGTGGTCCTGGGCGTTTCCAGGCCGGCTGGGCTCCGGGGAACCAGTCCCCAGTCCGTCTGTCGCCCGCACCACGTCCGCCCTGATACCCACGCGTGTCTCACTCACACTGCCCTGCTCTTGTCGCTGCAGGTCTCCAAATGAGACCCACAAGCGAGGAGCCCAAGGACACACAGCGGGTCAAGGGCGACATAGGGGAGGAGGGGCCATCCTCAGGCTGCGAGACTGGCGATGCGACTAGGACCCCGCCTTCTGATGGCCACGCCTACCGCTCAGGTCGCCACCACCCGCCTTTCAGGAGCGGAGGATGACGTCACTACCGGCGTGCGTAGGACAAGGGGCGGGTCCAGCGCAGGCGCACGCTCTGACCGCGCGTTCTCGGGGTTGGGGTCGGGGGACAGGTCCCGCCCACCCACATCAGAGTTGCTCCGCCTCCGTCGTTGCCCCGCCCTTCGGGCGCTGAAGGGGCTACAGCTGCGGCGCGCGGGCGGCTGACGGGTTCGTGGCGGCCAATGAGGGCGGCGTGAGGGGGCGGGGCGTCGGCCGTGGTTTTGTTCTGCCGCGGCTGAGGCGCGTCGTCCAGGTGTGAGGAGCGCGGCCTGTGCGGCCAGCTTCCTTGCTCCCCTGTTGTCGGTCCCGTCGCGCCGCGCAGGTACCGAGCCGGGTCGGCCGGGGTGTGCGCGCCCAGTCGCGGTCTGCCGAGTGCCGCCGCGGGGCTTCGCGCGAAGTTGGGCCGCCTGCGCCGCGGACGCCGCGTCCCGTCGCTGTCAGCACCCCGTGCCGGCCGTTCTTTGCAGTGGACGCAGGACCGCGCCGGAGTGCAGGGTGCGGGACTCTGGGCACTCCAGACCTTGCCCGACTCGACTAGGGCCCCGCGTATCCCGGGACCCCCGTGCACCTCGAGACCCTTGCGCGACCTGGGACCCCCGTGCACCTGGGGACCTCCACTACCCCGTGTACCTCAGGACCCTCGCGCGACCTGGTACCCCCGTGCACTTTGGGACCCTCTTGTGCATCCCGGGACCCGTGTGTGCCCCGAATGCCCAGGACCTTAAGGTTCCCCGCGTGTCCCGCGACCCCTTCCGGCCAGCCCAGGCGCCCCACGAGCTCCAGCACCCCGAGCGCCCTTCGACCTATCCAGGTCTCCGGGAGCGCTGTGAGGGGCCGCACGCTGCCACTTGTTGAGTCAACTTTGCATATCGCTTTTGCGACCTGTCACAGCGGTAGGCATGTTGGGCCAGTGGGCCACAGCTCTTTCTGGGGCTCACGTGTCTGTCATTTTGTAGTTCAGAGAAGCAGGAAGTTTGACAAGATTCTACGGCGCAGTACAGGAGGCCCGAGGGTGGACCCAGACCACGTGGGACTTTCCCCACGACCTGCGGAAGGCGGGCGTTGAAGTGGATTCTGAAGCTGCTTTCATGCATAGCCTGGAGGGGTGTAAGTCGCATTAAGACTGTTCCTGTGAGTGTTAGATGTGTAGTAGTTTACTGTTTCTGATTGGCTAATTCCTTACTGTACATTGGAGTCTAAGTACAGTGGAAGATTGGAGGTTTTAGCACTCCACTTGCATTAAATTAACTTTCTTGACTGCATTTAATGTGGGAGTGAATCTCCTTTAAATCTATGATTCTATTAAGTTACTTTTTTTGTTTGTTTTTTATTTTTTGCAGTGCTGGGAGATCAACCCAGGGCCCTTCCGGTGCTAGTAGGTGCTCATCTGCTGAGCTGCACCTTAGCCTCTTTTTAAAAGCTCAAACTATTACTTTTTTGGGCCTGTGATAGTCTTTTAGCTCTGAGAATTTACAAGGTTGAATTACTTGGACATACTTCATTTTCATATTGTGTAAAAAATTTTAAGTGGTTCATACTAATTCCACTTCATACTGATTACACGTCAGATATGATCAGCTGTCATCTGTTGTCACTTGTGTCCCTGATGAAAGTGGGTCCATGAAGGGAAGTATGGCCTCTTCCTCAGAAGGTAAAAGGCTGGGAAATTTGTTTTTGAAACTCCAGTTACTGTTCCAGAGTGGAGATTGAGGTTGTTTGGAAATAGTGACTTTTCTTTTAATTGAGCTAGTTGGTATAGGAATTGTTGCAGATAGTCTTCCCTGGTTCATTTGCTGTTGTTCCTTCCTAAATGTTGGGCATTGGAAATGGTGACACCTTTCTCAGGCTCGATACATGATTCACCTGCTGTCCATGAACTTAGAACTTGATTCTGGAGTTCGTCCTTCTAATGATCTGTGTGATGCCACTTTGGGAGTTGCATTGCCTGGCTTGGCAGGTGACATGGTAAGAGTTACCCCTGTGGGTAGATCCTGTTTTTGTTTACTTAGGTTGGATTTGGGGGCCATAGAAAGCACAGAGAAAATGCCAGAGCACTCATTTTTCAAATGGATGCATTGGGAACTTTTTGCTTAGAGACATTTGCTTACGTGCACTGTTGTGCCCAGGGAACAGGAGAGTAAGGAAGCTTTGACTGAGAATATGTTTTGCACTTAGGAAAAAGCAAGAAAACCCTTATTTTTCACTGTACCTACATATTGCAAACACCGAAAACATGTTTTAAAAAATATTAGAATTCTTTTTTATATAAAACCTCTCAACATTTTCTGCGATGGTGTTTCTCAAAGTGACTTTCTCAGCCTTTTAAGCAGTTGATATAAGCAATCATAATTTAAACATATCACAGACCTGGGTACTTTCACATGTATTACTGTGTTTGATTCCTTGAGGCCTCATGAAGTCTGGGTGGTTCCTTCTTATTTTCAGTTTCCAAGAAGCTCAGGGCCAGGAGGAGAAAGGCAAGCCCAGTTTCATGTGCAGCATAGCCAGAGTCTGGACCTGTAGCTTTCACCCAGTGCTCAGGGCAAGATGGGCGTTTTCTTCCCTGTGGAAATGTGTCTGTGCTCATTGGTCAACAGGTGACAGCAGTCATTTCTATTTTAAGATTTGAGTTTTCTCTCCTTTGGATTGCAAAGGTAACACTTCAAGCAGGGTTTCTATATATTTAAAGAAACAGACTTCATTTTTTAAAGCAGTTTTAGGTCCTCAGCACAGTTGAGCAAAAGATAGAGTCCCATCTGCCCCTTAAAGCTGCACAGGCTCCTGTGCTTTCCCATCTTGGTGGCCTATGTAGTACAATTGAGACTCCATTAGCACATTAGTCTCCCTGAAGGCCATAGGTGACATTAAAGTTCACTTTTGGTATTGCATATTTTATGATTTTTGACAAATATGTAATGATGTGTATCTACCATTTTTTTCTACCATTATGTATTATCAGAATAGTTCACTGACCTAAAAACGTTCTGTGCTCTATCCCTCCTTCCCCCAACTCTACAATCTCTAGCCTTACAGTCTCCATGGTTCACCTTTTCCAGAATGTCAGTTACAATCAGTTATGTAATTTTTTCAAATTACCTTCTCCACTGAGTAATGGGCATTTAACTTTTTTCTGTATCTCTTCATGGTGTGTCAGCTCTTCTCTTCATAGCGCTGAATAACAAATACTGCATTATCTCTGTGGACCTCAGTTCATCCGTATGTTGAGGACATCTTGGTAGCTGCCAAGTTTGGGCAGTTAGGAGTGAAGCTGCTGTATATCCCTGTACTCAGGTTTTGGTGTGGACAGAAGTTTTTGAGTTCCTTTGGTTAAATTCTAAGGAACATGATTGCTGGGTCTTACAGTGAGAGTTAGGTTTTCTTTTGTCAGAAACCACCCTATTGTCTTGGCTGCACCATTTCTCCTTCCTGCCAGCAGTGAATTTGAGTTCCTTGTTCTGCGTCCTCCTTGGCCTGTGGCATCAGGGCTCTGAGTGTTGGCCATTCTAACACTGCACAGTGGAGCCTCAGCATGTTTTAAGTGTATTTCCCTGGTGATGTGTCATGTGGAGTATCTTGCTTGTTTGCCGTCTGTCATCTGCAGATTGCTGGGCTTTTTTTGTGCTGGAGATTGAACTATTAAGAGCTATTATCACCAGCCCTTTTTAATTTTTATTTATTTTGAAGTAGGGTCTTGTTAAGTTGCTCAGCTTGGGTTCAAACTTGCAATCCTTCTGCCTCAGCCTCCCAGAGTGTTCCATTTATTTTTTTCCTTACTGAGTTCTAAAAGTTTGGTGTATTTTGGGTCACAGTCCTTTATCAGATATATCTTTTGCAAATATTTTGTCTTAGTCTCTGACTTGTCTTTTTATTGTTTTAATTCTTTCACAGAATAGAATTATTGTTTTTATTTTTTTTGTGGTGCCAAGAATTGAGCTCAGGGATGTAGCACAAGCTACATCTTCAACTTTTTTTTTTTTTTTGGTACTAGGGATTGAACTCATGACCACGTGCTTGCAAGGCAGGTGCTTATGCCGATGAGCTAAATTCCTGGCCTCTTCAACTGTTTTTATTATTACTAGTCCAAATGCTTTATTGTTCTGCTGAAATGCTTAAAGTACTGAAAAACACTCAGCCCTGGCCTAGGCAGTCAAGGGCCCAGTGCTGGAAACGAGGGCAGGGGAATTTGTTTTGAGACAGGATCTCAGTAATTGCTCAAGTTGGCCTTGTACTTGTGACCCTTCTGTCTCAGCCTTTTGAGTAACTGAGGTTATAGACATGTGCCACTATGCCAGGCTCAGAAGTTTTAAATTATAATGTAGACAATGTAACGTAGCCAAATTACCGATTTTTAAAAAAATGGATTGTGTTATTGCTAGAACAATCTTTTTTTTTTTTTTTTTTTGGTGCAGAGGATTGAACTCACGACCTAGAATTTGCCAAGCAGGTACTTACGCTGTTGAGCTAACCCCCCTAAAGTTGTGTGTCAGAAGTCTTTTTTTTTTTTTTGGTACCAGGGATCGAACTCAAGACCTTGCACTTGCCAGGCAGGCGCTTATGCCGCTGAGCTAAATCCCTGGCCCGTTGTTATTGCTTTTGTAGCTAAAAGTCATTGCCAAAGCCAAGATCACCTAGATTTTGGCCTATATTACCTTTTAGCATTTTTATAGTTTTCCATTGTACATTTAGGTGTGTGATCCATTTCGAGCTGTTTTTTGTGAAGGGTATATGGCCTGTGTGTAGATTAACTTTTCCATGTGTAAATATCCAGTTCCAGCTGTTGAAGACTTTTCTCTCCCTTGTGTTGCCTTCATTCCTGTATGAAAGATGAGTTACCTGTACACATTCATTTCTAGGCTCTTCCTGTGACCTTGATCTACCTTCCTTTTGCTAATACTGCACTCCTTTTTTTTTTTTTTTGGTCCTGTACTGAAAATTGGGCCTGGTGCTTACCAGGCAGGCACTGTGCAGCTGAACTACATCCTTGGCCTGCACTGTCTTGATTGCAGTAGTTTCACAGTAAGTCTCAAAGTTGGGTGGTAGTGCCAGGCTTCCAATCTCCTTTGATATCGTGCTGTCTATTCTGTCTTGCCTTTACAATCAGTTTTCAGTAATCCATGAAATAACTTGCTAGGAGTTTGGTGTCGATTGAAGTTAAAGTCCTTTTAGAATTTGTGTGATGAAACCTAATCTACAGTGTGATAGTATTTGGAGGTGGGGGTTGGGGAGGTGATTAGATCACAAAGCAGAGTCCTGTGCTAATGGGCTTGGTGCTTAGGAAAGAGACCCAGAGAGCTCTTGGCCCTGCACCTTGTGAGGATTCAGCAAAGATGGCCACCTGTGAACAGGAAGGCCCTTAGCAGACACCAGGGTCTGCCAGGGATGCGAACTGGGGCTTCCTGTTGCTGGGTGTGGTGGTACGTACTTGCAATCCTACCATTTGGAAGCCTGAGGTAGGAGGATCGAAAGTTTGAGTGCCCCTTTCCCCCCCAAAAAAGAAAGTTTGAGCCCAGCCTGGGTAGTTCAGTGACCTATTAGGGTCCTGTCTCAAGAAATAAAACAAGCAAAGCAAAACAAAATAGGGTTTGTGATCGCTTAGTGCAAAGGCCCTGAGTTCAATTCCCATCACCACTAAAAAAAAAAAAAAAAATTGTTGTCTATTGGCTACCCAATCTGTGGTGTTGGTAAAGTAGCTTGAACAGATTAATTTGCCATTTCACTAAATGTAGGTCAAGTTTGGACAGTATCAAGTCCACTGACATGGACTCTTCATTTATTTAGCACATCTTTGATTTCTTTCATCAGAATTTTATAGTTTTCTTTGTATAGGTCTTGTACAGGTTTTGTTAGATTGATGCAAACCTTAGTCATCTTTTTGTGTATTGATATAAGTGATCTCCCATGTTTATTTGAAATTCCACTTGCTCATTGCTGACAATGGGTTGAGGAAGTTTCTTCACTTCTGAAGTCTGCTTGTCCTGTTACAATAGGATCCCTGACTTGGGTGTGCTTGTTTCCCTTTGCTGTCATGCATCAGACTTTTGTGGCCCTGAGGAGTGGGACTTTATGTCCCGACATGTGGCAGAGTTCTACAGGGATGTCAACTGGGCTCCTCTGGACCAGTGCTCCCCGGACCGCACATGACCTGTGGGCCATGTGTGGTCCGACAGGTTGATGGTCACAGCAGACCCACTTGCAAGTTGGCCTTGATGTCTTCTGACTGCCCAGTTAAAATTCCCACAGCCCCTTCTCAGATTTGATTAATTTGCTAAGGTAACTTACAGTACTCAGAAAACACTATGCTTAGAGCTTAGAGTTACTTGTTTAAAAAGGATATTTTAGGGTCAGGGATTGAGCTCAGTGGCATGAGCACCTGCTTGGGAAGCGTGAGGTTGAGGGTTTGATCCCTGGTACCAAAAAAAAAAAAAAAAAGTAATAATATATATAAAAAAAGTAATAATATATATATAAAAAAAAGAATATATATATATATATTATTACTTTTTTTTTTTTTTTAATGAGACAGGGTCTCACTATGTAGTTTAAGCTGGCTATGAACTCACTTTGTAACCTAGGCTGGCCTTGAACTTGCTGTGATACTCCTGCCTGAGGCTCCCAAGGGCTGAGATTACAGGGGTACACCACCGTGCTTGGATTCTTGGGCTTTTTAGAGACATCATTGCAGATTGGAACATGGACAATGAATTGAAATGCAACTGGTGATAGAGGTGCTGACCCAGTGCTGACGGCAGGGTGGGGAGGCCAGCATGATCTCTGCCAGAGTCCTTAGTGTGCCTTCTGCAAAGGCCTTGTGTACTGTCACACAACGTGTTACTTGGTGAGAATTAGAGATCAGAATATCAGACCACTGCAGTAGTGCATGCTTGTAATCTCAACTATCAGGAGGCTGAGGCAGGAGGATTGAAAGTTGGAGGCCAGCCTGAGTAACTTTGTGAGGCTATCTCCAAATAAAACAAAAGGGCTGGAGATGTAGCCAAGTGATAGAGTGCTTGCCTTGCAAGCAGGAAGCCCTGGGGAAAAGAAATTATTGGGTGAAAGGAGGATAGAGGAAGGTCATAGAGAAAGACCACTTTCTGAGGCCAAACTGCCCATTAGTCTTCTCACCTGTTCCAGGCTGCCCATTTGATGAGATACTGTCATGGTTTTGTAAGCATTCTTTCTGACTCCATATGATGTGTTGTATTTTGTTTGTTTGTTTTTGAGACCATAGCACATAGCTGGGTATGGTGGCTCATGCTTGTAATCCCAGCACTTGGGAGACTGTTGTGAGTTCAAGACCAGCCTGGGCTACAAAGTGATTTCAACTGTATCGTATGACCCTGTGTTAAAAAGACAAAAACAAATAAAACACCACAGCACAACTGATGTGCAACCTGGATTATTATTGTTCAAATGTTTTTTTTTCCTTAAAAGGTAGGATTTTCCTGTGTTGTCTGTGTTGCCCTTTAGCTCTTGAGCCCAAGTGATCTCCGTGCCTCAGCCTCCTGAGTAGCTGCAACCCAGCCGTGTGTCACTGTGCCTGGCTTTCAGGTGCTTTTTGAGGGAAAACTAAGACGCAAGCTCCCAGCACCTGGAGTTGGGGGCCAGTGTTTTAATCCCATAGTTGTAAGTCTGCCTGGTATCCCTTGAGTTTGGGATGCACACAGTTTAACAGGGCTGGGAGGCTTGACTGTTGTCTTTTTCTGCCAAAGCCACCCCAGGCCCCTGTGGCTTCGTGCTGTGAAATAGCAGCATGGGCACTGGGAAGCCCTGGCTAGCTCTGCTGTGAATGACTGGCTCATTTCACCACATAGCCCCACCTGCTGTGTACTGGGGATTGAGCCAGGAGACACTTTCCACTGAGCTACATCCCCAGACCTTTATTGGTATGGTTACTATTATTATTATTTTTTTGGTCCCAGGGATTGAACTCATGACCTCACATTTGCCAAGCAGGCACTTATGCCGCTGAGCTAAACCCCTGGCCCTACTATTGTTCTTTTGAGACAGAGTCTTTCAAAGTTGCCCAGGTAGGGCTCGAACTTGCAAGCCTGGTGCCTCAGCCTCTTTATACAGGGATTATAGGTGTGTGCCACTGTGCCCAGCTACAGCAGGGTCTTTATGCAGGGATCAGAAGCTGGCTTCCTCACTTCATGCCTTAGGAACCAGAGTATAGGAGAGGTGGTTCCTCCAGAGTGCAGATTTAAACTCAGAGCCTGGTCTGCTGCCAGGCCTGGCTCTGGAGGTGCAAGCAGCACTGTGCAGAGGGTGCTCTTCCACCCTCCCAGCTCACACTCCTCTGGAGCCAGGTGTCCACAGATCCATCTATGCTGCAGATCCTGCTGAGTTCTCCCTAGGCCAGGCAGCTGCCAGCCAAGAGGCCAGGAGGAATTCTGTGAGCTGAGGCCCCTGCAGTGAGGTGGTGAGGATGATCTTCTCGGAGCTCGAGCAGGGTGTGGGGTGAGAAACCTGGGGGGACCCAGCCAGCAGGTGGAGAAGACCAGGGACCGTGGTGTGCATTTGGGCTGAGGGGGTAGCTGGAAACAGCGTGATCTGCTCTGGCACAGCATGCCAGTGCAGAGCTGGGCAGGGCGCCATACCTGAGTGGAGGGCACAGCGGCCCTGAACGGTAGGAAGATGGGGCTAAGGATGCATCTTAGACAGTGGAACAATGAGAACAATGGAGACACAGGATGGGGGTGGTGCACTTAGTCACTTGTCGCTGGGACAAAATGCCTGACTCCCAGAACTTAGCGGAGAGGTTTATTTTGGCGCATATTTGTGGCTGGCTGGCTCCAAGGCTGAATGGCATGACAGAGGTGGAAGGAGAGTTGCTCAGGGCACCCAGGAAGCACATGGAAGGGAGGAATCATAAAGAGGTGGACCCTTTCAGGCTGTCCACCCATGCCGGACCTCTTCTGACCAGACTCCATCCCCAGCTGCAAGTCACTGGGGTGGGTGTTGGGTCACATCCATAGCCAGCAGCCTTCTGGTCTTTAGGCTGGGACCTGCCGGGAGGCACCTGCATGCTTTCCATGCAAAGCCAGCTGGGTGTCTGGGGCATTGGCTTCAAGGGCTCCCCTCCCGAGAAGCTGGGAGGTTTAGAGGAGGGGCTCCCCCAGGCTGAGCACCAGGCTAGGCTCTGGGAGCAGGGGGCTGACCCATTAAAGTCTGATTTCAAACTCTGTGATTCTGCTGGGTACTTTGGGGAAGAGCTCTCACCAGGGCACTGTTTACATGTGAAAAGAATGGATGTGAACTCAAGCCTGTCTGTGACTGAACTGGAGGTGCCCTGGACAGGTCCAGGAGGGCTCCAGAGAGCCCCCCACCACAGTACCCTCCTTGGTGGGGAGTGGAGGAGGCTGTGGGGAGCGCAAGAGAGCAGCTGCTAGCAGGCACTTTTCCACCTGTGCTGGGGGGAGCAGGGCTGAGTTGCAGGAGGTGGGTCCTGTGCAGGGGTGGCACCCACAGCTTTGTGGGCTCACACCTGCACACTGCTGTGGTGAAGCACACGGCTTGTTTTGGGTGAATGATATCCCCCCAAGCCTTATGTTGAAGACCTGAGCCCTAGAACCCTAGAATTGACGTTACATGGAAATAGGGCTGTTGCCTATGTACTTAGTGAGGCTCTGCTGCAGGTGGTGGCCTTGGGCCAGATCCACGTGTCCTTGTGAGAGGGACAGGTGGATACAGATGGGGAGGGTGAGAACAACTCCCTACTGTCTTTAGGGGCTGTTCCAAGCAACCATTTGATGAGACACTGTTATGACTTTGTAAATGCTTTGTTCTGACTCCATGTAATTGGGTTTTTTTGTTTTGTTTCGTTTTTTTGAGACAGGATCTCATTACATAGTTCAAACTGACCTTGAACTCACCCAGGCTGGCCTTGAACTCATGGTGATCCTCCTGCCTCAGCCTCCCAAGTGCTGGGATTACAGGCATGTGCCACCATGCCTGGCTTCCACATAATAAGTTTGAATTAAGAAATAGAAATAGAACCCACTTCAGTGCCCCTTTGGAGGATGACTCCCCAGGGGGTACTGGCCCAGGGTCTTGTGGTATGGGGTAAGGGAGGAGGGTAGAAAGGTCTGGATTTGGCAAGGACTTGGGCTCTGGCCTGAGACTGGGGCAGGTGGGGAGGCAGGAGGAGTGGGCTGAGGCTAGTGATGATGGAAATGGGCTCTAACCTGGGCCACTCTGTGTGGGTAGACTGCTTTGGGGGTGGAGGGGAGGGTGGGGGCTGCTGTGCCTTCTGAGATGCCCAGGTATGCAGTCCTCAGCTCCTGCAGGCACCCTAGGAGCCCGGGGTCCACCACCTTCACCTGGGCAGTGGTGCTCAGACCTGTCACCTGAGCCAGTGTTCTCTTACCTTGTCCATCTGCCCTGCATTCATCTCAGCAAGGTGGACTTCTGCTGGTTCTCCCTTTCCTGGCATCTCCTGTTCAGCTTGCTGTCTTGGTCTCCTTGTTGCCCTCTTGAGGAATGTCTCTATCCCTCTGAACAGGCCATCCTAACAACGGTGGCCCCTCGCTGACTTCCTCCTCCCCGTAGCTGGCTGTCACCGTGTTGTGGTCTCATGTCCTGTGTTTCATCTGTACATTGTCTGGCCCTCATCTGCTTTACCCCAGGACTTAGCCTGTGTAACTGTCCCTGTGGTTCTGTTTCTTGTAAAGGGAGACTGGTTTGACTTGTGGGTTGAATTGTGTTCCCCCTCAAAGCTGTGTTAAAGTCCTAGCTCCTGGCCACCTTAAATATGCGCTTATTTGGAAGTAGGATCTTTACAGATGTAATTTATAAACGAAGATGAGGCTGTACTGGGTTAGGGTGGGCTCTGATCCAGTCACTGGTGTCCTGAGAAGACAGGCCCTGGAGAAGGTGCATGACTGCGCAGTGGAGATGCAGCTGTACGAGTGTGCCAAGGTACATCAGCCTACCCAGGAGCTGCTGGGGCTCCAGTGCCAGGGCCAAGAGGATAAACCACCCTCATTAAGCCTCTCAGTGTGGCAGCCTTGGGAATGGAGCAGATTTGAACTCGGGCATTAGTGCTGTGCCTTCCTCTGCCTTGCAAGAAATCCATGTTCTGTGCTGGGGTCTGGTTGCTCCTGGCCCCTGTCCTCAGCTTCCGGTGGAAGGAGGGGCTGCTGCTTCTTGTGGAGTTCTATCACTTCTGGCTGAAGTGCTGGGGCTGGGACCCTGGGCCTGGGTTGTCTACACTGAGCAGTTCTGTGCCTTGTGAGGTGCTGTGTGCACTTTACATGGGCCTGTGGGTTGTGCTAGGCACTGTTCTTTCCTGTGAACCAGTCAACTGGGAAGTTCCCCTTAAGTATGTTTAAAAGTATGTTTAAATTTTTTTTATTTTTAAAAGGAAAAAATAAAAGCAAAATTTCAAAACAAGATAATAGGGTAATAATGGTTAATACATTTTATATTATTATCTTTAAATTACTTACTCAGAGTACAAGATACTGGCATTTCATTGTTCAAAGAATATTAGCATAAACATTTCTTTTCAATGAACAAAGAGAAAGTAGTGGTATAATTATCTTAACTATCTTGTATGTATGAATATATGTGTGTATGTATATATTTTTTTTCTTTTTTCTTTCCTTCCTTCATCCCACTTTTTCTTTCCTTTTGAACCGTTTCTTCCCGTTTTACAATACCTATTGTACATTTTGGATCTTATTTACTCTCTCAGCTTCTCACACTCTGGAGACAATATGATTTCACACATGTGTCTGGTTTATTTCACTTGTGAGTATGGTCTTGAGTTACATCCATTTACCTATAAAAGTCTCCAGTTTGTCCTCATTTATGACTGGGTAGTACTCCATTGTACAAAAAGACCATATCTTTTTTATCCATTTCTTGGTTGATGAGCATTTGGGTTATTTCCAAGATCTAGCTATTATGAAATTGTGGTGCTATATGCATGGGTGCACATATATCCCTGTGGTGTGATGTTTTCAATTCTGGGAAGATAACCAGAAGAGTCAAATGAGACCTCCAATCCTAGTTTTTTGAGGAATCTCCATACTGATTTCCACAGTGGTTGCACCAGTCTATACTCACCAACAGTGGAGAAGGGTTCTTTCCCCCCACAGCCCTGCCTGCATTTGTTACTGATTTAGTCATTCTTTCTAGGATGAGGTAGAATCTCAGTGGTTTTTGTTTGTTTGTTTGGTGCTGGGGATTGAACTCACGACCTCAAGTTTGCCAAGCAGGCACTTAGGCTGCTCAGTTAAACCTTCAGTGTCTCTCGGTGTTGTTTTAATTTGCATCTCTTGAATGACCAGTGATGTTGAAATTTTTTTTTTTTTTTGGTCCAGGGATTGAACTCATGACCTCGCACTTGCCAGGCAAGCACTTAAGCCACTGAGCTAAATCCCCATCCCCGATGTTGAACATTTTTTTATGTATTTATTTGCTGTTTGTATTTCTTCCTCTGAGAAGTGTCTATTCAGATGCCCATTTTTGGATTGAGTCTTTAAATCTGGGAGGACTGATTTTTTTTTTTTTGAGTTCTTTATATGTTCTTGATAGTAATTAGTAATGCTTTGGGGAACAGGTGGCAAACATTTTCTCCCACATTATGGGTTGTCTCTTTACTCTGTTGGTGGTTTCTCTTGCTGTGCTAAAAGCTTTTAATGAGATGAAATCCCAGTTGTGGTAGGTAGTTTGTTTGTTTGTTTGTTTGTTTGTTTTTTCAGACAGGGCCTCACCTTGTAGTTCAAGGTGGCCTTGAACTCACTTTGTAGCCCAGGCTGGCCTGAAAGTCTTGGAGACCCTCCTGCCTCAGCCTTCCAAGGGTTGGGATTGCAGATGTGCACCGACATGCGTGGCACATGAGTTTTGGAACGTCTGTCAGTTAGGGTTGACAGGATGATGGTTCTGCATCTTCTTGCTGTGCTCTTCAGTGAGATGCCACTCTTCCAGGTGTCCGTGTGTTCTGTTGTCATGGGCAGTAATGCAATCAGGGTGGTGAAGTCAGTGTCATCTCGGTGCTTGGTCAGATTTCAGGGTTGTCCCATCTGTTTTCTGATATGTGGTTGTGTACTGTGCCTGGTCCCCTTCAGTGAGGACATGGCCTTGCTCTGGCCTTGTTACTTGGCCCAGGAGGCCTTGCTCTGTTTGCCTGACGTTTCCTTCTGAGAGGTGGGTGTGCTCTTCCTGTGTCAGAGTCCCTGCAGGTGGCGTCCTCTCCAGCAGCAGTCTGTGTGGGCCTCTTGAGTGCGGAGCCGCCGGAGCACGCCTCCATTCCTGGCGGGAGGGTGGATTTCCAGACTTCCCGCTCTGCCTGCCTTTGTAGTTGGCTCTGTGTTGTATGGACGTGCTTCCCCTTCTCCTGCGTTCTGTGCTGATTTTCATTGCTGGCGATGTAATGGGTTATGGGAGCACCACTTCTCTGTGGAGTGATCATCTTTATTGCTCTGTGCTGCTCTCAGTGGCACCTTTGTTCTCCTTGGTGCTTGACCTCATGCCCTGCACCCCAAGGTGCTCCAGCTGTGGAGTCACTCTCCAAGGACAGTGTGGCCCTTAAAAAAAAAAAATACAAAATAGTTCTGTGCTGCTGAGGCCTATGTAGGGCTGATGTGTGCTTTGTAATACCAGAAGGTTTTGACAGGGCAAATATCAGGCCCCAGAGTAGTGTCAGAGCTGGAGAAGAAGAGAGCTGCGCAGATGTTGGGGTTGTAGGGCTGAGAATTGTGGCCTGCCTGCCCTGCATCTGGCTGAGCATGGACCCTGCGGTGCCCTGTCCTTCAGGTGGGTGGAGGTGAGAAGCAGAGCTAGGCTATCCATGCTTGCTGTGTCCCTGCTAGCCCTGCTGTTGGCAGTGCTGACCCTGTGTGGCACCTGGCTCAGTCAGTCTCCTGGTTGGAACACACAGGTGTGACTGGCCTTGCCCAGGGGTGCTGTGGCTCTCAGGGAGGAGTGTGGACAGCACTCGTCCTGGCCAGGGCATTGGGGCCTGAGCACAGCAAGTGTGAGGGCAGGCGATGTGAGCTCTGGTAAGATGGCCTCCAAGGGTCAGTGGCTCAGTCCTTAAGGCACATCTCCTGGTCTGGAGTGGCCACACTGACAGATGGTACCTTTTTATCTTTGGTGGTAGTGCTGGAGATGTAGCCCAAGACCCTCCCATATACTGGTGAAGTGCTGTGCTACTGAGCTATGTCCCCAGCCCTTTTAATTGTGAGACATTTTGCTAAGTTGCCCAGGCTGGTCTCACACTTGAGATCCTCCTATCTCAACCTCCTGCATAGTGGGGGTTACTAGTGTGTGCCATGGTGCCCAGCTGGATGGTGTCTTTTAAAGTGCTCACAAGCCTGCCAAGGTTGGGCCTCCTAGTCCACATCTGCACACAGGAAGCTGTGAGCCAGGCTCACGGCTGCCCAACGTGTGTTCAACTGCAGTGTGGGTGCTGGCACTTGACTTTGCTCCTCACACTTGCTGAATGTGTCTCATGTACTCCACACAGTGAAGTCCTGGCTTTTAGGCCTTGTGTTTCAAAGCCTCATAAAGGAAGTGTTTGCTGAATCCCGTTGAGAAAGAATGTGTGTGTTTGAAGAGAGAAGTGGGTGCTGAGCTGTGGGAGCACTTGTGGCTTTTTCCTTTGATCTAGCAACATATATGGCTAATGTGTGTGAAGTAGGATGTTCCTTGCTTTTCCAGTGTGAACTGCACACTGGGCCATGTGGTCCCCTCACTGCATTTGGAACAGATGGTCATGCAGGAAGCCCCAGGGCAGGGTGGTCCTGCTGGGCCTAGCAGCAGTTGGGGACAAGTGCTCCAGACAGCAGTGGAGAGGCCCTCACTGCTGCTTCAGCTTCGGGAGTGCTGTTCTTATTTCCTGGGGCACCCTGATCTGACTTCGTAGGTAGCAGTCTGTCCCACTGCAGGAAGGTGACCATGCATCTGTCCTTTCTTGGTGTAATGGGAAGCTGCTCTCTCACAGCTGGTGGCCTTGGTGCCTGCTAACCCTCGGGGGACCCTGAGTAGGACTGAAGCTGTGCATGGTGCTGCGATGCTGGCTGCTTACTGGGTCTCCTGGGCTGGAGAGCTCATGGCCTATGAGCCCATTTTTATGGTCACTCCACATCAACCTGGCCCCTGAACAGGGGAAACCACAGCTTCAAGGAACTAGAGCCTGGGGGAGAGAGGAGTTCTGTGCTGGAGCACTGAGGATGTAGGGGCCCAGTGGCCGCTTTTAGGATTCAGGAGCCCCTGGCTTCCTAGCAGATTCCTGGCTTGTAGGATGCTACTGCTGTTGCCACTTGTCCTATTCTCTGCCCACTTTTGGAGCAGGCCTGTGGTGGCCTCAGACATCTGCTTCCAGTGAGCACCTCTGAGCCTCCACGTTTTATATAGGAGGCCCCTGAGGTAGAAGCTGTAGGAGAAGGCGTGTGGGGAGTTTTCAGAGTGGGAGAGTATTTCTCAGGCAAGCATGCTGTCCATGACGTTTTGTGCACATGAGACTCAGCGTGTGGCAGAAAGCGTGCTCTGTGTAGTCATGGGACTATTTCTCTTTGCAGAGACACAGCTCTGAAGAGCCTGTGGAGATGGGTTGTCCCACTGTGAAAATGGACACATAAGCCTAGGAGTTAGCTCATTCCCAGCGATGGCCAGGGCTGTCTGACAGCTGACTCTTGCGTTGGTGTGGATGGAGGCAGGGTCTCAGCCATGGTCACACTCATCACCGAGAAGCTGCAGAACCAGAGTCTGGATGACCTCACCTGCAAAACCCAAGAGGCTGGCCCGGTGAGTCGGCTTGGGGGACCAGAGGCAGAGTCTGCCAGAGGAGTCTGGGGGAAGAGACGCCTGGATGGGGGTGACCCTCAGAGCCCATCAGTGTCACTGCAAATGTAATGGAATTTGTGTTGGGAAGCTGATGGCGTGTGGGCCTCGAACACTGCCAGTGCACACGTGGACACTTGGCCATCTCCACACTTTGGTGTTGTGGGTGGCTTTGCTGTGAACATACATACAGGTTTGTGAGTGCGCACATGTTGCTTCTGGGGGTGTTGCTGGCTCTTCACAGTGTGAGTGTGGCTGACCTGTGTGCCCCAGCAGGGCAGGAAGGGTCCAGTGTCTCCACGCCATCTTGGCACACTGGTTACTATCCAGCTTGATGACTGCAGTGGTGCCAGGGGCAAGAGGCACATCTCTCTGTGGCTTATTGCATTTGTTTTTGTGGTCCTGGACATTGAAACCTGGGCCTTGTGCCTACTGAAGGAGCACTGTGCCACTGAGCCACATACCCAGCCCTCAGGCAGCTGCTGTCTGCTTTGAGTCAGGGTCTCGTTGAGCAGTGGAGGCCGGGCTCCAGCTCCTGATCCTCCGACAGAGCCTGAGTGCTGGACTGCACAGCACATGTCCCAGGCCCCGTTCTCCATGTGGTTTCCATTCACATTCCCCCAGTGACTAGCTGTGAGCATTTGCTTATGTACCCGTTGTCAGCTGGCTGATGCTTTCTGGAAGGATATCCATTGTAACCTTTGGCTCACGCACAGATGGGGTAAGCCTTTATTGTTGACTGGGGGCAGTTCCTTTTGTGTTCTGGATCTGGCGCCTTACAGATGTGTGGGTCATAGTACTCTCACCCATGCAGGGTGCTGGCGTTTCACTCCCTTGATAGTGTCTTTGATGCACAGAAGTTTTCATTTTGATGAAATCCATTTGATCCATTTTTTCTTTTGTTATGTATACTTTTAGGTCATATCTAGGAATCCTTTGCCAAATACAGGGTCACGAAGATTTATTCCTGTGCTTTTCTATTTTCCAGGACTGGGAAGTTGAAAATTAAACCCAGGGCCTTTATACGGAGAGTTATGTGCTCAGCTCCTTTTTTTTTTTTTTTTTTTTGGTCTTTTTGAGACAGGGTCTTACTATATACAGTTCAGACTGACTTTGAGCTCACTTTGTAGCCCAGGCTGGTCTCAAACTTGCAAATGATTCTCCTGCCTCAGCCTTCTAAGTGCTGGGATTATAGGAGTGTGCCACCATGCCTGGTTTTTCCCTTTTTAATTTTTGAGACAGGGTTGCCCTAAGTCATTAAGCTGCCCAGGCTGGGCTTGAATTTTCCTGCATCAGCCTCCCAGAGTGCTAGGATTTCAGGTGTGCACCATCATGCCTGGCTGTTTTCTTTGAAGAGTTTGTGGTTTTAGCTTTTACATGTAGGTGTTTGTCTCATTTTTACATGTGGTATGCAGTAAGTGTCCAGTTTTGTATTTTTGCATAAAAACAAGTTATTTGTTGAAGAGTCTGTTCCTTCCCATTGAACTGGAAAAGAATTTTGGCATCCTTATCAAAAGCTTCTTTTTCTTTTTTTATTTTTTTGGCAGTACTGGAGATTGAGTCCACAGCTACTCTGCCATTGAACTATATCCCTAGCCCTTTGAAAAAGATGTTTTTCTCACTAATCTACCCAATCTGGCCTTGAACTTGCAGTCCTCCTGCCTCAGCCTCTATAAGTCCAGGGATTACAGTTGTACATCACTGTACCCAGCAAAAATTTACTTTTAAAAAAATTTTTTTTTGGTACTGGGGATCAAACGCACAACCTTGTGCTTGCTAGGCAGGCACTTGTGCCTCTGAGCTAAACCTCTGGCCCCCAAAATTTACATTTTTAAAGCTAAGTCTTTGAAACTTAGTGTGTATTTTACATTTACAGAAATCTCAATTTGTTTTTTGACTTTCTGTTACAAAGTCTTGCTTCATAGGTTAGGCTAGCCTTGAACTCACTGCCTAGCTCAGGCTGGCCTCAGACCTGTGGTGATCCTCCTGTCTCAGGCTCTATCAGGCTTCACATCTAGCTTGCAAACCTTAATTTGGACAATAAATTTTTATTACAAAAAGATAAAAAAGAATAAAAACTAATTACAGAAATATTCCTTCTTGTTTCATGAAGCTGTGTGGGGGTCTGTGTGTCCAGCCCCAGCAGTGGCTGCAGCATGGAACCGAGGACTCGACTTTGACTTTGGTGTAGTGTAAGTTCAGGTGAAGCAGCTGTGTGGTGGCACAGAAAGTGCGGTGTCCCGTTTTGCAAATAGCAGTGCTCAGCTGATGTGAAGGCCTTACTTGGGCCCCTCCATAGCCACACTGCCCTCCCCTCCTCCCTCTCTGGTGGCCCTCGATCTTCTCCGCCCTGTGGCTGCCTCATTTCTGATCCCAGTTGTGTAACACGTGGCCTCGTGTTGACTCATCACCCCTGGAAGTGCCCAAGCACCATTGGGCCAGTGGAGTCTCCAGTTGGCTCTGTGTACAGTGGGGCACGTGTGTGTGTGTTCTGTGGCACGGGACAGTGGCCCATAATGTGCATGTACCTGTGAGTCAGTGCACCCCACTGGAGTGTGGTTGAGTTTTGACATCCCACATTGGCCCCTGTGGGACTTGGCAGGCTGCTTGGCCTGGAACTTGGATTCGTGTGGCCATGGATAGCTTTAGGTTAGAAGAGGTGCAGCCTCTCTTGAGGAGGATAGATTTGTTGGTGGCCAGTGACTGCAGGTATGAAAGCTGGTGAAGACAGTGGGCCCACGGCCTCAGTGATGCTGGAGCAGGGATGGTGAGAGCTGACAACACTGTGGGTATGTGCTGAAAAGGAAAGGTATGTGGTCAGGTTGGGAGCCATCACATGGGCCAAGTTTTGGGGCACTGCTTGGACCCAGAAACAATGACTAGGAAGTGGCAGCAGGTCCTGATTTCAACTGTGAATTGAATTCTCTGCCTGTGCCCAGACCTGCTTTGCTACTGGGCTGCAGACCTGGGTCTCACCTCCTGGGACATAGGCGGTGGCAGGGGTAGAACAAGTTGCCGTGGTGTGTTTGTGAGACAGTGTGCTTGAGTCGAGGACCAGTGTAGGGCCCTGACTTTTGGATGGAAAGTGCAGAATGGCTAGGAAGAGCCTTTCTGATTGGGGCCTGATGTCAGCTGGAGGTCTTGTGGCTGGACTCAGAGCAGAGTGACCATGCAGCTCCCCAGCTGCAGGATAGGAAGGGGCAAGGGGTCAGTCCAGCAGCTCCCCAGCTGCAGGATAGGAAGGGGCAAGGGGGCAGAAGGAGGCTGAAGGGAGCAGAGAGAGCTGCCAGCCAGCCAGAGCCACCAGTATTGGGCTGATCCAGAGTGGGTAGATAAGCCAGTGGAGGGAAAGGAGAGGTGTGGCGAGCTAGAGTGGGGGTAGGAGGTACGATATGCTGTGCCCTTGTCCTGAGTGGGTGTGGCATGGACAGGTGAGGTCCTATGTGTGTCCCCGCTGTGCCCAGCTGTGCAGGCACAGGCTTGGACTGGCTCTACAGTGTCTCCAGGGAAGGTGTAGAAGCTGTTCAGTCTCATCAGGCTGCTTGGTGGAGGTGGCCTGTGTGCAGCCCCCTGCCCTCCTTCAGGGCCCAGTGCACACACCTGGCTGCTCACCAGTGTGCACCCACATGCCACAGTGAGGTGGGTAGTAGTTGCTGAGATGTGTTTGTCTGTGTTGTGAGGCCTTCCCATGTGTGTGCACTGATGTCACCCCAGGCCAGGTGCAGGCCTGTGGCCTCCTTGAGCCACCTGTGTGGGTGGGGGTCACTTGAGCAGTCCAAGAAAGCCCAGTCCTTGCCAGGGTCAGTCAGGTGGGTGGGGTGGGTGCTGTTCTGCTGTGCCCTAGAGACGCAGCTTTGGGGAAGTGGCTGTGAGTAGGCAGTGCCTGTGGTCCTGGTGCTTGCTCTAGGCCGTGGCCCCATGGAAGGGGCACACGGTGCTGGCCTTGGGGCTGGAGGATTTCCAGCTGCAAGGGAGAGGCCGGCAGCCACCCTGACAGTTTGCCTTATGGCAGGAATGTCTTTGGGTCCTGTGTCTAGTGCTGTGCAGAGCTGATTTCTTCTCTGTCCATCTGAACTTGAAGGTCACCTGGTGCCTGTGCCACGCCAGCCCCTGTGTGGCCAAGGGCTTTCTCCATATAGCTGTTTAGTGGTAGTGGGGCCCACCATTCAGGATGGCCTCTGCCGGCACAGCATGCCTGTCAGTGTGTCTTTCTCTGGGTCATAATAACCCAACTTTTATTCCTCATGTGAAGCATGAGACTTCATGGGGCAGAATTGTAGCTCAGGAAGAAGCCCCATGGAGTTGGCCAGTGTGTCTTCTTCTGTGCAGTGGTTTTGCCTTCCTGGTGGAGGGGCCCAGCCGTCCAGACACCTTCCAAGAGTGGGCACCCTTGCAGCTTGGCCTGTGTCAGCTCTCACAAGCAGGAAGGCCTTTCCTGGGCCCTGGCTTATACTACATAGCAGAGTGGTACGGTATGAGGCGTGAAAGCTGGTGTGACCCAGGCTGGCTGCAGGAGAGCAGAGGAGCAAATGCAGAGCATGTGGTGGCTCTGAAGAGCAGGATGCAGTTACTCAATGGGTCTTGGTAGGTTTTAAAAAACCTCTGTTAAGAAATATGTACTAGTGCTTCTTATTTTTGTCACTAAAGAATTATTAGGAGAAGTAGAATTTACTGCAGTGATAAAAACGTTGGGATACTTCTCTGCATGTTTTAGTGTGTATGTTGCAGCCCTGAAACTTCTCTCATCATTTTCAGTGTTCTGCTGAGAGACTGACCAGGAGTGGCCATTTGTTTCCTTTGGAGGTCAGTGGTAAGTGTCCAGGAAGCCTGGGGGCCTTCTTAGGGCTGTCGAGGCTGCAGGAGGTGAGCAAGGTGGAAGTGTCCCAGGCCAGGAAGGATTTCAGGACTGGGAACAAAGTTGGCTTCCTTGTGAGACCTAGGGCCCACTGTGTCCTCCACAAGACAGGTCAGGAGTGGTCTGCTTAGGATGGGCCAAGATCAGGCCTAGGGCAGCCTCTTCTTTCTCTACCAGTGCAGTGTGCCTGGGCTGGAGGTACCTCTGGAAGCACGAGGTTCACCTTATAACATCCTGTGACCATGAAGGAGAGAGGTCAGTTGCAGTACTTTATGGTGTGTGCAGGGCAGCCATGTCCACAGGAAATCTGCAGGGAGCTCCTCCTCACTGCCTGCGTAGGGACTCACGGGGCCTATACTCCTGGTACTCCAGCATCTCCAGTCCTGTCCAGCCAAGCCAGAGTTGACTAGCGGGTGTCCACAACAGCCTTTGTGGATGGTGTGGCAGGAGGCTCCCCAGGCTGCTAAAGTGAATGATTGTACTAGATTCTGTCATGAGTGGCTGGAAACAGGAAGTGATTATCAGCCAGCCAGTCCCTTAGCACTGCCTGGCCTCCTGGGATCCATTCTTTGCATGCACTGGACCGACAGCCTCCATCCTGGCCCAAGCCCCTCAAGGCTTCTGCACTCCTCACTTCCTGCCTTCTGGTCCAGCCTGGTCCTGTCCCTGGGATGCCCTGGCACATGCTTTTTCCCAGCGGTGAGCCTGCTCTCATAAGTCCATGGCCTCTGCTTCATGTCCTCAGCTGGACAGTAATTTCATAAGCAGCAGGAGAGGCTCAGGCTGCTGGACTCCTGCTCAGGGCAGGTTGGAGGGTGTCCAGGCTCACGGCCCAGTTGCCTCCACGTGAGGAGATGCACACTGTTGAGTCTGCATGTGAGCCACTGCAGGCGGCAGTGCCCTCAACAGCTGGACATGGGGTCTGGGCACCAGGTGGGGCCTGAGCACAGGCAGGTATGGGCAAGCCAGGGTCTTGGGCTACTGAGGCTGGGGATGTTGCTAGGGCTCCACGCCCTGGGGATGTCTGGCCTTCCTGGGGTGCCGAACGAGGCCTCTTCTGGGCCTTTCCACACATGACCCTGTCGTGTACCTGGCATCTTAGGACCTGCAGCCACCTGTAGACATCGCCACCCTGTGCCACAGTTGAGGAAGCGCAGGTCTGAGGGTGTTGGGATCTTTGTAGAGGTGGACAGTGGGAAACCCTGGTGGGTGGGCAGGTGGGCAGGCAAGTGGGCATCCGGGCTAGGCAGAGCAGACAAGGGGATCTATCGTGCCATGGCAAGGGAGAGTGGCTGTCAGAAGCAGCTCTAAGGATCTGGTGGAGAGGGCGCCTGCCTGAGAGGCTGGTGGGAACAGAGGAGAGGCAAAATGGGAGAGAGGGCTGTTCGTTGGTGCTTCTAGGAGCCTCTGGGGGTGACACTGGC
The DNA here is from genome assembly GCA_004027455.1 of Hydrochoerus hydrochaeris. NCBI lineage: Eukaryota > Metazoa > Chordata > Mammalia > Rodentia > Hydrochaeridae > Hydrochoerus > Hydrochoerus hydrochaeris. Next base: position 35,794 of record PVLA01006470.1, on the reverse strand, counting down.
ATGAGCCCCTGAGAAGAGCATCTTCCTTTGGGAAGTAGAGCCAGCTCTGTAACCAACTGTTTATCCAGCGTGGTTTATTTGGACACCTGTGCCTGTACCCGTGTACGGGGCCTGAGTGCCACAGAGTAGTGACTGGGGGAGCCAGGCCAGTTGGGGGAGAGGTGGCCCCTACTCACTTGTCTTTTTTCTTGTTTGTGCTTTGTCTCCCCAGTGGACAGGAGCCCCTGGAAGGCCTTTCGAGGAGGATGGCCCAGCAGAAGGCAGGCAGCTGCCAGCCCCTCCTGCCTCTTCCCACTGGCTCCCTGTGGTGCTGCTCAGGCCCAGGGTCTCCAATGGGGGCCAGAGTCCCCAGGGCCCTGCACCGGCCTGGGTGTGGGCAATGCCATGGACCTCTGGGGGAGCACGGGGCCACCCACGGCACCGCCAACCAAGCGGCATTGTCGGTCCCTGTCAGAGCCAGAAGAGCTTGCTCGATGCTGGTCGCCATGGCGCCCTGGTGGCTCCAAGGTCTGGACTCCAGTCTCCAAGAGGCGATGCAACAGTGGTGGGAGTGCCACACTGCAGCGCTGTACTGGCCTTGGGGGTGTGGCCCTGCCCAGGAGCCCGGTATCACCTGCTGGCCCCAGTTCACCCCTGGTGCCCCGGCCAGCATCAGCCAGCAGTGGCTTTGTGGACAGCAGTGAGGGCAGTACGGGCTCAGGCCCATCCTGGCGTACCGCAGGGCCCTGCCCACTGTCCTCGAGGCGCCGCCTGTCCCTCTCACAGGAGCATCTCATGGAAGCTGGTGCCCATCCGCCCTCTGCCAGCAGCACCCCCACATCTACACCTGAGCTTGGCCGGCACCATGGCCTTTTGCGGTGCCGGTCACAGCCTTGTGTGCTGGGTGGGAGGAGAAGCCGGCGCAAGCGCAGGCGAGAGGAGGACACCAGGTGGACACGCCCATCCTTGGACTTTCTCAAGATGACTCGGGTGAGGAGTCACTGTCCTTTCTGGGTGTGGGTGGAGCTCATGGTCAGGCTGATGCTGGCAGGCAACAGGTGGTTTCTGTAAAACCAGTCTCAACCCTCTGCAATGCTGGGTGGGTCCCACTGGCTGGCTTCTGAGCCCCCAGGAACAAGGCCTGCTCACAGCCTTCCTGGGCCCAGCCCTGGTGGGGAATGAGGAGCTGACCATGGGTTCTGCTGAGGAATGGGGCTGCCTCCCTCATCACTTGGCTGGGCTGGCATGGGACACCATGAGGAGCCCAGCAGAGGTTGAGCCTGGTGAGCCACACTCAGCCTAGGGGCGTGGCAGGGAGTGCCCTCAGGATATCCCTTCCTCTCTTGGGGACAGTTCTTTTTGAGGGATTTTTTTTTTTTTCCCCCGTACCAGGGATCAAACTCGTGATTTCATGCTTATGCCGGGCAGGCGCTTATACTGCTGAGCTCAATCCTTGACCCTTGAGGGAGCTTTTGTGTCTTGGTCTGGAAGGAAGTGTCAGTGCCTCTCTACCTGCTCATCATGACTCTCCAGAGTCAGAGAAGCATGGAGTGGCGGCCAGGGTTCCTGGTGTGCTTTGCTTCCAGGGAGGGCTGTGGCCACTTTTGTATGTTTAGGCTGGGTGGGAAAGAAGGTGGGAACAAGGAGAGCCGGTGGAGGTGGAGGCAGAGCTCAGCAGCTTGGGCCTCAGCCTGACACCTCTCGCCCCTGTGGGGTGATTTGTGGGTGGGTGTTGTGCCTGTCCTGCGGGTAGCCCCGTGTCAGGGTCCATACAGGCCCTCCTGGCTAGCAGTTACTATGGGGTGCAGGGGGCCCTCGTGGAGACCTGCTTTGGGCCATGGTAAGGCTCCTGTGGGCTGAGCGGTTCTCTGGAGCGTTCTTTCTGGTGGATACCAGGCAGACATGCTGTGGGATGGGGGCTAGGGTGAGGAAGGAAGCCCTGACAGTGACACAGTGAGCTGCCCTCTGCTGGCAGGACAGGGCTGAGGGAGAGGCTGCCTGGCAGGGAGCTGGGGATATGCTGGTGGCAGGGACAGCCCTGCTCTGGACCCCTTGGGAGGAAGGACAGTGTTCAGGATGGTTGTAACTCAGCCAGGGGTGTCCTGGAGGGTGACCTGTGGCCAGGGAAGGACTTAGAGTGTCCCAGAACGTGGTGTGCTGTTCCTCACTGGGGATGGGCTGCTGTTGAGGATGGGGACCAGTAGGCAGCACTTGGCTACTGAGTGTGCTTTGCTAGCTTGGCGTTTCTCCTGGAGGAGGTTGGACCTGGACCTGGAGCTGGGAGTCCCAGAGCCCAGAGGGCTGTGAGGTGGGCAGGAGCCCTTGACCATGGACACCTGCAAGCTCACATGGCCCTGTGGGAGCCTAGGGGGATGATCGGTCCTGCTGCTCTGGAATGTGTTCTCTGTCCACTCCTCTCCCATGCCACCCCAGTCGTCTGTCCAGACCCCTCTCACCTCCACCCTCCTCTGTTTCTTTGCCTCTGAGTTTGTCAGCCTCCATTTAATTTTGATGCCACTACCAGGAAGACTGACATGGAGACACCAGGTCCTCAGTAGTCACAACTGCTGCATGACAGTCACAGGAAACATCATGGCATTGGCCCCGTTGTCCTGTGGGTCAGGGATGCCGGAGACTGAGCACAGCTGGGATTATTTGCCTGTGGTTCTTGGGGTTCATTGGGCTGCAGGACCTGATTTCTGCTTCCTCCCAGGACTCTTGTGTCTGCCACAGATCCTTTTTGGGGGGCTACATGGGTCCCAGGAGGGATGGTGAGAGGGACATGTCGCCCATGTGACCCAGTCTTCCTGCCGCCAGCAGGAGAATTCAGGCTGGGCTTGAAAGCCTCTTCTGTGCAGTGGTGCCTTTGAGGAGCTGGGTATCTATGTGACTGCAGCCCATGCCTGGGATTCCCCAGTGCTCACTTGCGCATTGGGCTTCCAGGCAGCTCTGGAGCAGAGCAGAACATGGTCTGGCCAGGTTGGCCACTTGGTGGGCGGGGAGCTGGGGTGTGGGTCTGCAGAGGCCCAGCGGTAGAGCATGGTTCCTATGGTGTGGGACTTTCCAGACTGAAGCACATCAGCAGAGGGCAACAAGCTGTACTGCCTCCCCAAACCCCTCTGCCCAGTATTTTCACAGAAAACATTTAGAAGTTTCTGTTTCTCAGGCAGAGCTGTTTCAGAGTTGTAATTGTGATAAGACTGGGAATGTGCGGGGTACAGGGAAGCCAAGGGCACAGGTGCAGAAGCGGGTGAGGCCTGCAGAGGTGTGCCCTCAGGCTGGGGACCCAGGGCCAGCTGGACTGGGTGGTGTGTTCAGAGTCAGGAGGAGGCAGACTTCCCTCCCACAGCCATACCCCTGGCACTGGGAGCACTTTTCTTCCTGCTCTCTGTTGACAGTAAAAACCCTAGCACTTAGCAGCTCATAACACCAGAGGCTGCAGTCCAAGTCAAGGTGCTGACAGACAGGTTCCTCTGGTTAGCACCTGATCTTTGTTCCAAGATGGTGCCGTGTTACTGTTCCTTGCAGGGGACAGTGTTGTGCACAGAAGGGATGAAAGGACAAAGTGAATCTCAGCTAGGTTCTCCACCTCCACACAGAAGGACCCATATGGTCCTCTCCCAGGGTCCCCTTGTGGCAGCACACTGTGGGGACTGAACCTCAGCTTGTGAGTTAGAAGGGGACAAGTTCAGACCACTGCATGGACATCAAGAGCATAAGTGTCCAGAGGCCCAGCCAAGGGGCTAGAGTTTACAGCTGCTCCTTTCCTGCTGTCTGTCAAGGTTTGCCCAGTGAGGCCAACAGGAGTCTCCTGACCTGTCCTCTTCCTGGCCAATGTGCAGGGGTGAGTGGCTTCACTGAGGCTGTGGCTGCAGGTCCTTCTCCATTTCTGGGCAGAGCCAGCACTATACCACCAAAAAGCCCTGTTAAAACTCTGCTCCAGGGGTCGGGGATTTAGCTCAGCAGCATGAATGCCTGCCTGGCAAGCATGAGGTCACGAGCTCAATCCCCAGAACCAAAAACAAAAACAAAACTCTGCTCTGAGACTGTTGTCTCACTCACTTGCCCAGGCTGGCCTTGTGCTCCCCCCGAGAGGCTGCAGGGGATAGTGGAGCCCGGCTCCACTGCTGCTGTCCACAATGCCAACTCCTGCACTGTTGGGGACATCCTGCCCTGGGGCTGCTCACTCCACCACTTCCACCTGCCTTGTGGAGCCCTGCACATCCAGCCGTGGGACAGTGGCCTGGTGCATGAACTTCGGCAGCTGAGTCCCAGGATGGCAATGGCCCCTGCCTCAGAGCTGATACTTTGTCACCATTGCAATTACCCAAATTAAATAGCAAAATAATTAATGGGGAGAAAAAAGAGCTTAAAGCAGAGGAGATATCCGAAAGAGTTTGTTCAACATTGGAGGAAGCTAAACATGGAATGACAAAATAGGAAGTAGGTGTGGTCTGCTAAGGTCATGCACCATGCACATCTGGATGGAGGCTACTTTCAAGGCAGACACTGGCCTGTAATGCTGAACTGCACCTTGTGGCCCTGACTGCCCACTGCTCCAGTGCTCAGGCTCCTCTGGGCCAAGTGCCTTTTAGGTTGCACATCTGTCCCTGGGTCACAGGGTGGTGCCCTTCTGGGGTGCTGTCTCCATTTCTGGGAACACCTGAAGTACAACAGCAGTGGGCATTTTTGTTAGATGCTTATAAGGCCTGTTGGCTGGGCTCCTTTGGACTCTGGAGGGTGGTGCTCCTGGTACCCCTGGCCCTGGCACTGGATATCTCTCCTCAGCTTCCAAGCCTGGCACTCCTCCCACAACCTGTGGGCCCCCAGGAGACCTCATGGTGTGCCCGGTGTCTTGAGTGTCCCAAGGGTGAAGGTCCCCAAAGACTCTGTGGCCCCTGCTTGGAAAGTGTAGGGCTGTATCAGCCTGGGCACTGCATGTGGCCCCACCTCATCAAAAGCTCTCCCATTTCTCCTTTCCCCGGGTGAGCTGCACCCTGAGGACTTCGGAGATGTGTGTGTGGCTCTGTTGCACCCGTTCACACGGATGAGCACATGTGTGCTTGTGGGCACAGCTGGCCACTTTTGTCCTGCGTGAGTTGTCCACATCCCTTGAGCCCCTGTGGCTTAAGACAGGTCTTTCCCCTCCTTGGTAGCTGGAGAAGTGCTGAGTTTGCCTGTCTGTCTGTCCGTTTCTTGGCCAGGCCTGGGGCCCTGGCTGGCACTCATATGCGCAGCCTGTGCCCCCATGCTGATCCCACCTTGCACTGGCTGGGGATGGCATTGCTAACAGTGAGAGGAACTTGTGCCCTTAGAGGAATGCGATTGCCTTAGCTTGGTATTGCCGGAGTCCTTGGTGAGTGAGGGGTTGGTGCAGGCATGGCTGGCTGGGCTGGGCACTTGTGAAGCGGTGTCAGGGTAGCTGTAGGAGGGTGTGGATTTTCTCCCAGAATCACCAGCTTCATTGTTGAGTGAACCCGGCTGTGGCTGCTGGAGCCTTAGCGCTATGCCAGCTGCCTTGGTTGGGCAGTAGCCCACAGAATGTCCTAGCAGAGCTCCAAAGACTCTTTGGGGTTCAGAGCCTGGCCCACAGCTGGGGCCAAGCTTGTGCGTGGTGGGTTCCTGTGTGTCATCTGGTTGGCTACTGGTGCACCAGGCACAGGTCTTGGGCTGAGCCCGGGAGTGGCAGGCAGGTGGCAGTGGTGTGGCCTTGTTGTCCTCACAGTGCTGTGGGTGTCCTGCTCCTCATGCCGCCACAGGTGCCATCTGCAAGGTGTTGAGCTGAGGCTTTTGAGGCTGCTGGTATTTTCACCAGAGCTGGTGTCATGACAGGAGGCTGACAGGTCCAGGTGGTGGCTCTGCACAGTTCAGGCTTGTGTCTGTCCACAGGGTGACCTGTGTACTGTGAACTGAAATTTAAGATCTGGCTGCTCACCACATGGTGCCCGACTTGGCTACACGTGGCAGTCATGGCAGTGGTAGTACCCGCACTACCTGCGGAAACCCTACGTCCTGCAGAACCCTGATCCTCCTGCCCATGTGGAGTTTGCATATAAGAGACACATGGATAATCAAGTTTATTTTGGTTTGGAAAAAAAAAGAAATTATGTGACAAAATGTGACCAGTTGTGCTTGAATGATTTAGTTCTTTAGAATATTCTCAAATATTTACTTTTTGATAGTTGAACAACAAAAAACTCACTGCCATTTGTCCCGTGCAAGCAGGTAACTTTAGCTTCTGGAAGGCGCTCCTCCCTGGAGCTTCGTGTTTGCTTCGTGTTGCTGTGAGACTGTTTTGGGAACTTTGTAGCCAGAGAAGAGATTTCCCATTGCTGCTCACAGCTCTGAGGAGGACGTCACTGGGCTGTGGGGGCCAGGTGGTGTGAAGGCCAGTGCTGCCCTGTTCCAGCGCTGCTGTGTCCGCATGGTCTGTCACAGTCTCCTAGGTCACAGTGCCCCAGCACCCACACCCTCAGGCCCAGACAAGTGGTGGCATCTGTGGCTCAGCAGAGCAGTCTGGCCTGAGCTTGGGCAGGCTGCACCCAGCAGGGGGAGCCTGGAGGAGCTAAGGTGGCCTGTGCATGGGATGGCAGGACAAGGGACATGAGGCCAGGCTTAGAGGTGGCCCCAGGAGAGGTGAGGTCAGGTCACACGCAGGGGCAAGTGGCATAGCCTCAGCTTGGGTGGTATGTGGGAACGGCTCCAGAGTGGATAGGACTCCGTGGGAGGAGCTGACCTGGGGCTGCAGACTCAGGTGGAATTGATAGGCAGAGCGTGCAGGGGAGGATGGCACACCAGAGGCTGAGGCTGTGCCACCTGGGCTCTTTCTGTGTGTCATCGGGGGTGGTGAGAGGCAGAGCCGTGCACATGTGCTGCTGCTTCTGGGCTGCCAACCCACATTAAGTACAGAACCCTGGCACCCTAGCAGTAGGGAGGGTGTGGGGTGGACTGAGGGGCGGGACTTGAGGGCTGATGAGTGTTGAAGTCCAGGGCTGGACATGAGGCTCCCTGCCTAAGGCCCAGAGGCAGCTGGGAGGAGCATAGTCCTCATCCTGTCCCTCATTCTGGTCCTTGCCCTCAGGGAAGGTTGTTCAAAGTGGGGAACATGGGCTCCTCTTTGGCCAAGTCTGAGGTTGGGCTGTCCAGCGTGGTGGTCCATGCCTATCATCCTAGCACTCCGGGAGGCTGAAGCAGGAGGATGGTGACTTGGAGCTCAATTTGGGAAATCTAGCAATATCCTGTCTCAAAAAATAAATGAGAAGGGCTGGGGATATATCTCAGTGCAAAGGCCTGGGTTGAATGCCCAGGCTCCCCTTCCTCACCCAAAAAACAAAGAAAAGAGGGAACCCCAGAGCATAGCCCACACTGAGTGCCCTGGGCACTGGGTCTCACCAGGTGTCAAGCCTGGCAAGCTGGATGCCTTTAGTCTGGGTGAGGCTGCAACAGGCATCATGGGAACCCCCCAGGTACTGGCCGGCAGGGCAGGGACAGGGAGAGCGGCTCTAGGGTGCCGGCCTTGAGCCCAGGTGTGGGCCACGTGCTTCCTCGAGGCAGGCCACTAAAGTGTGTTCAGCTTGTCTTTTCTGTTGCAGACTTTAAAGAATTCAAAGAGCCTCTGCTCGCTGGATTACGGGGATGATGATGAGGATGACAACCAGGCGAAGACGGTTGTGTCATCCCCATGTGACTCGCAGGGCCTCGTGGGCATTGTCATGCCTGGCTCCAGCCCGAGGGCTACCGGGCCCCACCCCGCCAGCGCGTGGACTTCCAGGGAGCCAGAGGCTGGTGAGGGTGACGGTGAGGGTGAGGGCGGGAGCAGCGGGGACCCCAGTGACTGGGACAGCGCTGGAGAAGAGGGCATCTTCCCTCTGGACCAGAGTGACTTGGATCTGGAGCAGATCGAGAACAACTGACCTGGCCATGCTGTCACCTGCTCCCTTGGGGAGAAACTATTTCCTGCTGTTTTGAACTTTAAGGCCTAATTTTGACTCAGTTTTTCCTAAAGAACTATTTTGCATTTTTATGGCTTTTGCAGTTCAGGGAGAGCTTCTTTATTTTGAAATGAATTTTCAGAAGAGCGTTATGTTAAGTGTGAGTCACCCTGTAATCTTTTTGTAAGAAGCCTACTGTGAAGAGCAGGTGTGGGTCTGGCTGGGACCCTGGGGTTGGTGGTGGCACTGTCCTCGGGTGGCTACCGCTCTGGGCCTGTGTGGGCAGTTGTGCCCCTGGACCTGGTCCTCCTATGCTGGCTCAGGCCACGTGGCCTCCTGGCTGGGGGTGACGCTGCTGTGCAGGCTGGGTGATGCAGATGCCATCCTGCAGGTGGTCCTGTGGCCGCTCTGCAGTGCCTCATCCATGAGTTCAATAAAACGTGTTGCTCTGTTCAGCCTCCTCTTGGTCTGGGTTCCCACCTTGGGGACAGGTGCCCTGCAGGCTTTGCCGGGGGTTGCTCAGAGTGCAGCTTCCTGCAGGTCAGAGGACCGTGGGGCTTTTTACTGAGGCTTGGTCTGGGGGCAGGTGTGTGCACAGGGAAAGGCAGCAGTTCTCGGGGCGGCAGGACCCAGAGGAGCAGGCCTGGGAAGGGCGTTGTGTTTCCAGGGCCAGGTTTTCTGGGATCTGGTGCCCTGACACTGCGAGGTGGCCATGGTGCCATCCATCTCATGCCTACTGTGGATTGTTCTGCTATTAGAATGCAGGCTACCACCTGAGGGGGCCTGAGCTTGCAGAGGTGCTCGAGGTGGGCATGGTGCAGGGGTCTCTCACCCTGTGCAGAGCCTACATCACTGTGGCACCCTCCCCTGAGAGCTGCTGCCCTGGGTCCAGGCCCAACACCACAAGGTGAGTCCCTGCCCTGCTCAAGAGCACCAGGGCCCCAGCTGTCACCCTTTGGGGTACAGTTCCCAAGCATCCAGGCCCCCCCCCAGACAGTGCCCAGGCTGGGCTGCCCCCCATTCAGCCCCTACCCACGTGGCAGCCCCTAGAGTCTTTGAACACCCGCTGCCCTTGTGCCCTCCCAGGGGAGGGATGGGCACTCTTGTCTGTGCCCCTGTCCAGCACCCGAGGGGTCATGCCTGATCTGGCCATGTCTGGAGCCTCCACACCCCAGCAACTTCCAGAGGCTCCTCTGGCCTTGTCCACAGCCCACTTTCTCTGCATTGCAGGCCTGGTGCCCACTCCCTCCCTGTGCCCGCCTGGCACCCTCGGCAGGCCGTGGGGCGATCTTGGCTGCAGTGACCTTGCTCTTAGCTACTCCCATCACCTGGCCTTTGGCTGGAGCCAGAACTGCACGACCCTCCCTGTCCTGGCATCCAACCCTGGCTGGGTGTCCACATCACCCTTTAAGTAGGCCAGGACAGAGTGTAGCTGCTGCTGTCCTCGAGGGTCTGGTGCCCCCAGGCCCCTTTCCTGAGTAGGCCCCTGCCCATCAACGCCCCTTGTCGGATGCTTCTCTGTTTCCTGTCCTCAGGAAGGGGTTGGTGTTCGTGGTGATGTCCCAATTTGTTTTTTCAGCACTGCAGTTGAACCCAGGGGCTTATACCCTGAGCTGCAGCCCTCCACCTCTTTGTTGTTTGAGACCGAGGTTCCCCAAGTTGCCTAGACTGCCTTTGCACTTGAGATGCTCCTGCTTTAGCCTCTCTGAGTGGCTGGTATTACAGGTGTATGCCACCATGCCCGGCCACCCGCTCAGTGGTATTGAGTGTGTGCACACTGCCATGCGGCCGGCAATACCATCACTCTGTCCCTGGACCCTGGTGGACAGGGGCCCAGCACGGGTGCTGCATCTGTCTTGTGTCCTCTCAGCCTTATGTCCCCGTCCAGCCCTGCTGCAGTCATCCCAGTCGCATTCCTTTCCAGGGAGGTGCTGTCCTGCACGTGGGGCCCGGCTTCGCTTGCTCTTCACTGGATCCTGTGAACCCACCACTCACCCTGAGGACAGAGACGCCTGGGTAGTACCCAGCAGCTCTGCTCCTGACCCTGCCCACCCCTGTGCCCTAGGTGCTCTGTGCTCCCCAGATGAGAAGAACTCCCTGGGCTTGTAGCCACCCTCGTCCTCCCAGACCGCCCCACTGCACACCCAGGTGTCTGATCCTTGAGAGGCCCCCAGAAGGTGCACAGCGGGAAAGGGTTTGTGGGTGGCCAGGGCTGAGCTGCAGCAAGGCTCCGGATGGTGCTGCCTGCTCATGCCACTCCCATCTGAGGCGCTAGCCATCTGTCCAGACCCCTGGTGGGGTGTGAGGGCTGGGAGGGCCTGAGCCAGCAGCCCCCACAGTTCCGGGAGTGGTCAGTGGGGTTTGGGGAGTCCTGATCTAGAGCAGATGTCTATGGAGGTTCTGCACTGGTGGTAGCTCACCTGTGTGGGGAGCTCTGCCATGCCCCATGTGAGCTGATGGGAGTACGCCTCATGCCTAGGATCCGCATTGTCTCCTGGGTGGGGAACAATGTGTGGGTGTGTGGCTTTTCCTGTGGCATTGCCCTCCTATAGCCTCAGGGTACAGTCTGTCCCAGCCATCTCCCTGCCTGGCTCATGCTGCCACCATGAGCTGTGAGCAGAGGCTCCTCAGCAGCTGGGCCTGGGGTGGGTAATGGCCCAGCTGCTTGGCACTCTGGGCTGTGGCCTTGGGTATCCACCTCAGTGATTAGCCCTGAGTCCTTGGTTGGGGTCGGCCCTGTTGCGCACATATGGCTGGGGAAGGAGACCTGAGCTGTGCTGGCCCTGTGGCCTTCTGTGGCACCCAAAGCCTGGCTGCCAGGCACCCACCAGCCTGCTCATGCACTAGTGACCCTCTCCGTGGGTCTAGTCTCCCACATGGCGGGAAAGGAGAGAAAGAGCAGGAGTAGGGGACCACAGCAGGAATCTGGGATCACAGTTGCTCTTTAGGAACAAAGGGCTCTGAATCTTCTGCCAGCTGGCACTTCATTAGCCAGCATAGGGTGGGGGAGGGTGCTTCTTTTGGAACAGTGTAGAGGCCATGGTAGAATGAGCCAATTTAACATAAAGGAAACAAGCCAAGATCCATCCCCACACCAGGGCGCTAATCTCAGTGACCAAGAGGAAGCTGATTTCCACATTCCAGAACCAGCCCATGAGGCAGGCAGGGCCAGGAGAGCCTAGGATGGATGCTATGTCACCTTACAATGTGTGATCCCCAACACTCATGGCATCAATGACTGGTCCTGGGTAGTGCTCTTGATGAGAAGACAAGAGTGGGAAGGAACTGGAGAGGGACATTTACTCAGTGGCCAGTGCAGAGGCCCTGGTGCAGGAGGCAGCAAAGAAACCTAGGGCTTGCTTAAATGGAGGGATGGGTGAGAAATGACTTAGTACAGTGAGTTCATGCATCAGTAACTGTAGGTGCAGGAAGATAAAAGTCTCTAGTGAATGGAGACACAACGTGCCTGTTCCCAGTTTATGCTACAGCAAACTTGAGAATGATGAACGTGCAGGTCTGCTGCCCTAGCTGGGATCCTATCATCCTCTCTTACTAGTTAATTGGTCAAGTCAGCTCAACAGTAAAGATGCAGCTCCAGCTGGTCGGGCGCATGAGCGGCAGTGGACAGTGTCCATGGCATGGGGCTCCTACCAACCAGAAGCATTCTAGGGCAACGAGCCTGCTGAGGCTTGGCCTCAACCTGCCAGGAGGAAAATAATCAGTACCTCCCGAGGGCTGGCTGTGACACTCCCTACTGTCTGAGCGTAACTCAGTAACAAAATGGTGGCAGAGAAAACCCCGTGTGCAGGAAATTCCCGGCATGCACACTTCCCATGACTCATGGCAGGCAGAAGACACACGGCACTGGCAGAGCTGCACAGCTGGGCTTGGGGAATAACTGAATTGTGCGGGAGGAAATTTGTAACCTTGGATGATACTGAAGAAGTGGAGAATCAATGAACTCAGCATTCAGTTTCGGCAGAGGCTGGCAGGGCATTTCTTGTAAAGGACAGATAGCAGGTGTTCTGGTTTTGAAGGTCACGTGTGGTCTCCTGCACATGTCTCTTTCCTTTGCTTCTTCCTCTCTAACCCTTGAAAAATGTGTAACCACTCTTAGTCCTTGGCCTGGCTGCCATTGTGACCTCTAAATTAGGGGAAGAAAGGTTAAAGCCAAAGAGAAGGAGAGAAAGGTGCTAGTGAGGTGGAAGCAGGAGGGCATGAAACTTGCTGGCTGAGGTAACACATGCTTATAATCCTAGGTCACTCAGGAGGCAGAGGCAGGAGGATGGCAAATTTGAGGCCAGCCTGGAGGACTTAGCAAAACTCTGTGTCCAAATAAACAGGGCTGGTGAATGTTGTTCAGTATGTCCTGGGCTCAATTTCCAGTACAGCAAAAATGAAGCATTACATGGCACCAACAGCAAAGAAGTCCATTAATCCTCATCTTTGATAGACTAACAAATTGACAAATACCAGTTGACCTTGACTGGGAAAAAGAACAAGCATATAATATTAACAGGAATGAAAAGATGGGCAAAATTACACAGGCTGCGGAGAGATCAGAAACAACTTGGAGGAAATGGACAAGCCCCTGGGAAAGTATGGCCAAAACTGACTGAAGGAGAAAGAGAGCCTACAGGTAGTCTTGTGGCCCCTGAACAGACCCAACTGTTCAAAATCTTTCTGCTGGGCTGGGGGTGGTGGTGCACACCGGTAAAGCCAGTACTCAGGAAGCTGAGACAGGAAGAATTGCTGGAGTTTGAGGCCAGCCTGGGTTACAAAGTGTGTTTAAGGCCAGCCTAAACTGCATAGTGAGACCCTGTCTCAGAAAAGAAAAACAAACAAAAACAAAAACTTCTGCCAAGGAAATAGTCCCACGTGGTTTTGTAGGTCAGTTCTACAAAACATGAGGAAATCCGGATCTTTTCCAGTTTCTCTTAGAGAACCGTCTGGAAGACTGCACAGGATCTTGATGTGGAAATGGGATGGAAATGCTGGGCCTGTGGGGACTGTTGCTGGCTGAGGTGGTTAGAAACCCCCGGGTTTGTCCCCCATGAGCTGAGTCTGACAGAGGCGCCAGCTCTGCTTTGTTCTGGACAATGTAGGGTACCTCTGCACACCTGCCTCCCCTGCTCCCCCACGAGACCCCAGGCTGGCTGGGCCCTGGGTGCTTCCAGCCCCTCCTGCCACCTACCATGCCAGAGTTGCAGTGGGGGGCCAGGGCCTGGGGTCTGCACCTCCAGCACAGCCCTCTGACGCTGGTGGCTGGGCCCTGCTCACTGCCGGAGCCCCCCATGCACTCCGCTTGGCTGGGGAGCTCTCCTCGTGCTCAGCTGTGTTCTCACCGGCTCTGCAGTCCCCAGGTCCCTTGACTGTGGCTCGGTCACCTGAAATGGGGGTCCTGCTGTGTGTCATGTGGGACAGGAAGCAAGTCCCACCCTGGAGCCTGGACCATGTGTCTCTTCCCACATCTCTGCTAATGGACAGGTTTTTTTTTTTTAAAGCATCTTTAACTTAATTTTGGTAATTTATATCGTCCTAGAAAATTGTCAGTGTCGTCGAGAGTATCGAGTGTATTGACTTGTCACTTCCAATCTCCTGCGCTCCTCTGGCTTCCTCCTCCTTTGTCCTCATGGGCTTTTGTGTTTTTTCTCTCTCCACTGATTTGTTTGTTTGTTTGTTTAGGAGAACTGGCTCTTGGATTTACTGATGGGCTCTCCCATTTTTCTTGTTTCCAATTCATTAATTCTGCCTTTATCTTCATCCCTCCCCTCTCCTGCCTCCGTGGATTTACTTTATTGTTCTGTTTTTCCCTTCTTGTGTTGAATGTTTAGTTCATTTATTTTCAGTTGCTCTTGCTCAGTAATAAAAGCATTAAGGTTGTGAATTCTCCGCCAACTCAAACTGAAGCCTCTCGTGGATGTGCAGTTTTTCTTCCTGTGTAATTGTAAAATCGCCTGTCGTGTGTGTTGTATTTACTCTCTGACCCAGGAGTTATTTAGGAGAGTATCTGAATTTTCAGATCATCTAGATGCTTCTTTTTAGATCCTTTTATGAACTTTGGGCTTACTCCTTTCCATGGCCTTGTTCTCTGCCCTCTCCCCTCAGCCTCAGCACTTCCTGTGGGAATTATCCTGCTTGGGCACCATGTCCTGATGGGGCCCAGCTACTCACTGGACACAGGTGGGTGGCAGGTGAGATGTCTGTGTGGCAGACCCTCACCGGGTCCCTCCTACAAGTGACCCTGTCACCCTCTCTGTGACCCTAGACTTGCGGGGGCAGGCTGTGCAGAGTGGGGACCTCAGCCTGTGTGGTCAGGATGTATCAGGCCTGGCCTGCCCTGTCACAGCACTGCCTGTGGGATGCTCTGCCTCGGGGCACAGGCTGGCTCTGCTCTGGGGGGCCCCTTTTGTGAGTCTGTACCTGGGAGCCCTGGACAGCCCTCCTTGAACAAATGGGCCATGGTAAACAGGTGCTGGTTCCTGGCAGCTGGGGCCGCTGGGTGTCATGGGGTAGGTGGAAAGCAGCCTAATGTCCAGCTTGGTGCTGGGGCAGGAGGACCCTGCAGGTCAGGTAGGAGAGGCAGGGCAGGTAGGCAGGAAGGCTTTGGGGACACAAGTGAGGCCAAGCGGCAGGGGGCTGAGGGAGGAGCCAATGAGGGGGACACAGTGGGAGCAGGGGCGACATTCTGGTGTTGTGGAGTTGAGGGTCACATCTGACCAGGCAGGCTGGGGGCAGCGGGGAGCCCTGGGTACCATGCAGCATGGTCCTCAGTGACTCGGGGTTTACAGCTCCCAGGAGAATTGTGAACCTGAAGGGGCAGTGGATGGGGTAGCTGCCAGGTCACAAGCAGGACCCAGGATGTCCCAGAGCTGCCAGGACCACCCTCACAGCCAGGCCTGAACGGTGTAGACCATAGCAGCCTGGGCTTGGTACCCCACCCTCCCGGTATCCTGGGCTGTGGCCCTGTGGGCCTCTGTGGCTCCACCCATACTGCCTCTGGTGAACACTGGGTGGCAGCAGAGCTCGGCCCTCTGTGTTGGAGGCCTGTGTCCTGGACCCAGCCGGCCTGTGAGCCAAGCCAGGTGGATGTAGAGGCCCTGACTTGTGTTGTGGGAGTGGGGCTCCCCCTCCATCCGCCCTTCCCCATGCCTCAGGAGCCTGGTCTCATCTGTGTCCTGCAGAGTAGAGGTGGGCGTCTTGGGAGACATGCGTAGGGAAGGGAGCCTTCACCCCTCTGTGGGGAGCATGGCATGGAGGGTCCTGACTAGGTGTCCTGGAGCTGCTGTCCTGCTGCATGGGTGGACTGTGTGTATCAGGGAGCAGGGAGCCTGGTGACCATGGCTGTGCTTTTTTTCATTCATTTATTTTTTGCTTTTTTTTTTTTTGGTACCGGAGATTGAACTCATGATCACGCCCTTACGAAGCAGGCGCTTATGCCGCTGAGCTAAATCCCCAGCCCCATTTATATTTTGTATTCTAATATTTTTCAGTCAGATTTTATTGGCACATTTTAGGTATAGATGATAAACACATTCATCACAGAGGATCTGCGCCTGTACACGACATAACTTGTTTTATTTTTCTCCCTTTCCCCTACCCTCTCTTCAACCTCTCCTCTCCTCCCCATTTACAAAAGCTCCATCTCTGTGTTCTGTGGCCATGCTCTTGAATAGTGTTCTAGGGCTGCCCCAGGTGTCCCCTGCCCTGTTGGCTGTGGCTGTTTGGTGACCCAGTGACCCTGGGCACAGACACGACAGGGACTTGCTGGAGGTCACACATCTCACAGCAGAGCCTGACTTGTCGGGCCCTGTCTTACACAGTATGTGGAGGTTTCAGTCTGTAATCAACTAGCTCCAAAGTGGGATGGCATAGCAGACACGGCAAGGGAAGAAGCAAAAGCAGCCAGAGCAACAGTAGGGAGCCAGCCTCTTTTCCTCCCTTATATGATGTGCAGGCTCCTGCGCTAGGGCAGGTGCAGCACTCACACCCCCAATCCCAGCACAAACTCTAGATTCAGCCATTTCCTAAAAGCCTGCCCCCTGTGACTTCATGTAGCTTTGGGGGGACATCCAGACATGAACCGTCACAGGCCCCTTCATGGTAGGGAGGAGTCCTGGCCTCCTGAGCAGTGGTGCTACATGTCCTCGCAATGCCACCCTGCCACATGGAGACCCTGGGTGGCCTTGGCTGCAGGGTGGCCTGTGCTGGCCTTGGGATGAGACACAGGCAGGTGATGAGGATGGGATGGGATCAGGCCAAGGCGGTAGGAGCCCAGGGCTGCAGCTGTCAGCTCACAGCTGGGGGAGCTGCCTGGACACTGGCTCTGGTGGTGTGGGCTGGGCCAGCCCTTTGGTCTGAGGCCAATTGATTATGGTTATGCAGGAATGACCGTGGCACTTAACCTCTGGGGAGATGTGACTGTAGGTAGAGAGTTCATGGTTGGCCTGTGGCCCAAGGGTTGGGGATCTGGCACCACCCTCAGCCTTGGCAGAATCAGGCATGGCCAGACCAGATGGGATCCCTGGGGTCAAAGGGTGAAGGTCACGTCCCCTCCCCTCCATCCTCTCAGGAGGGCTGCCCTGAGTTCCCCGTGCTGGTCAGGAGAGGCTGAGTGCAGGCTCTAGACAGGGCCTGAGGAGCTCAGCTCCAGCCCTGATCCTACACTGGACACTGTGGGCTCAGTTGGCCTGTGTCACACCCTCTGGGGAAGGTGGTGTGCACTGCTGGGGTCAGTGGGTCACTGGTTCAGCTCCAGTGTTGACCCCTGAGCTCCTGTTCATCCCATAGGACCCTAGATAAACCCAACCTGATCCCACACCCCACCCTCACCAGGGCCTGGCTTGGGCCCTGCACCCTGCTGCCTCTGTCACCACTGTGGCTGCCTCAGCGATCAGGCCTCATCCCCACCCTCTGCAGCCCTGGTCACTGCGGTGCCAACACTGGGGAGGACAGTGGATGGTGTCGACGTGAGATCTGGCCCACCTGTGGCTGCAGGTCCTGGAGGCACTGGGAACCAGGGACCCAACTTCTGCTGCACCTGCCCGAGGCTGCTGAGGTGAGTGGGGCAGGGACCTGATTGCCTCTCCTTCCTTCTCTGCACCTTGCTCTGTGTCCTGGCTTCTGGTTCTGATCCAGCTGTGGTCCCGGAGCCTCCAGCTGGCCTTGCTCTGCCCTCTGGTGGTCACTCCCAGCTCCACCTCGGCGTCCAGTCCCACAGCTCCTGCCCTGGCTTGCAGCTGGACTCTTCTGTCAGGCACCACTAGGGACCCCGCCTGCGGGGCCTGCAGTCTGCTAGGTGGACAGTGCATTGATGCCTGGCGGGATCTGGGCGTCTCCAGCCTCGAGGTTCTGGTGGGATTGGAGGTCCTGGGTGTCCTGTCTGGGTCAGCCACAGGGCCATGTCCTTTGTGACCTGGCAGCACCAGGGCTGGGCTGGCCTTGGATCTGTAGTGCAGGTCAGGGCCGAGGCTCTCATGTTTGCTTTTCTCCTGGGGAAGGCAGCGTGTGAAGCAAGCCCAGGCTGTACCCTGCTCATCTCTTGCCCCCCACATCCGGGGGAGGTGGCCAGGCTAGGTCAGTGGGGCAGAGGACTGTGCCTTCTATCCTCCAGCACTGGGAGCCAGGGGCTCAACTCCTGTGTGCCTAGCCCAGGGCCACTGTACAGCACCAGCCTCCTACCCTGAGGTCTCCTGGCTGGGCCTGGCAGGCTGGGCACGACCCTGGACATTTTGGTTTTCTTCTCAGACTCAGAAGTGTCCCCACATAGTCCTGGCAGGAAGCAGTGGGGGTGGCTGAGTCCCTTGTGCCTGAGGAGTGGAGTGCCGGTCAGAACTCTGCCTCCTCCCAGGGAGCCTGGGGCAGCCCGCAGACACTGCCTTGCCTTCCTGGGGCACGGAGGGCCCCACCCCGCCCTTGACAAAGTGAAATGTCCCAGAGCGTCTGAGGCGGGACCTTCCTGCAGGCTTTGCCTGGCATGTGGCCCTGGGTAACATGCCCCACGTGTCCTGGGATGTCACACTGGTGGCTCAGAGTGGTTGTGTCCCTGGTTTCTGCCTCTCAATCCCTACTGCCTTCTGAGCCTTAGTTTCTCCATTGTGAAGCACAGACACCTGGACCTGCCGGGATCTGGTTCTGTCCAGGGTGAGCAGCTGGGGCAGCATGGAGTCTGCAGGTGGCCAGAGGGCTCGCAGCCCCTCGATCTGCTACCATTGTTGCAAGAGGCTCAGCAGGCGCTGGGGCAGCACCTGTCACAGACCAGGCCAGTGGGCAGGGAGCCCAAGCAGCAGCTCCTTGCAATGGGAGGGGACTTGCCAGAGGCCACAACAAGAAGCCTGGGCCTCGCTTGCTGTCTGGGGCAGGGGTTGCCCAGCCTTGGATGTTTCCGGAGGCGCTGCCCTGCCCGGTCTCCAGGGACTGTGCTCAGCCAGGCTCAGAGCACCTCCTTGTGGCCCAGTGAGATGGGGCCCAGTGAGATGGAGCCCAGCAGTGAAGGTCTCAACTTTTTTCTCCTCCCCAATTAATTAATTTAAATTGACCATTAAGTCAGCCGAGTTTTTGATTGATATTTTCATTAGCGGCCCTGTCCGACGCCCAGGAATGTATGGTAATGTCCAATCTGACGCCGCTCCTCCTCGTGGGCCTGAATTATGGCCGGCGCCAAGCGCGCTCCGGGGTAATTTGAATTCAGATGAGCTGCCGCAGTGTTCCAGAGCCCGGCGGCCGGCCGCTGACGAATGGCACTCGGGTTACTGCAAGGTCACTGTGCAGCTGCCACCCGCGCCAGAGGGTGGGCTGGCCAGGGGTGGTGGGTGCCCCGCGGCACTGGCCGGGTGGACCCTGAAGACTGCCCGTCAGGACTGTCACTGGTGGGTGCCCCCATGTGTCCCAGCCTGGGTGGCTCGGGGCCTGGTCAGAGCTCACAGCTGTGTCCACTCACTGCCAGGGATGTGCTGGCCACCGGGGAGCAGCCACCTTCATGTCCAGGGAGCCAGAGGGTGAGGGCATTGCAGCCCTGTCCTGGGGAGGCGCTAAGGCTCTGCCAACCCTGGGTCTTAGGCTGATGCCAGTGTGCAGGCCCTGGCCTACATGCCTGCTGTCTAGCAGTGTGGCCAAGGTTATGTCATCGGAGCTCTGTGCCCTGGCCAGCCGAAGTGGAGGGGAGGTGGGCAGCCTGGGGATGGTGCAGGAAGGCTGTGCCCATGCATGGGGCCCCTAGTGCAGGCAACGTGGGTTCTCAGCAGAGGGCAGGTGCTTGGAAGCCTGGTGCTGCTGCAGGGCCCAGAGTACTAGACGTGATTCCCGGCTGGGCCTGGCAGGGCCAGGGTTATGAGAGGCTCTGGAGGCACACAAGGGCCCTGTGGCCTCAAGATGGCCATGGCTTGGGGCCTGAGTGGCCACAAAGAGTCTAGGTGCCCAGCTGTGGTTACTGTCTGGGAGGAGCCCCCTCTCTCTGGAGCCCGTCCTGGTCCCCATGCCGCAGACTTTAGCTATCACGGGCTGCACAGCTGACTCGGATCCTGTAGTGACCATGGAAGTGTCCCAGCCCCATGCTCTGTGGGGACTGTGACATGGTGCCACAGGCTGGGGGACTACATGGCCCCCTATCCTCGGCTCAGTCTGGACACATGGGATGGAAGACTCTGGAAATGAACTGCTCCTGAGTTTGGGCTCCGGGGTACCTGAGTGGTGCGAGGATACCTCACTCTGCCTGCTGTGACCTCCAGAGGGGCTCTTCCCTCTGGGCCGGGTCCACGCTGTGCTTGTCCCCCTGCTTGCTGGGCTGGTGTTCTGGCACCCACCGTGCCCTGTGGACCCATGCATGCGGACTGGGTGTCCTTGCTTTGGGCTGCAGTGCAGGGAGGAGGGCAGAAGCCCATGGGGTACAAGGGGGCCGCAGCCTTTCTTGGAAACCAGGGGGACAGTGGGGGGCTCAGCCTGGGCACGGCTCCCAGACCCTTGGTCCCTGACACAGGAACTTGGGGATGCTTAAAGCCATGGTGGGCAGTGGCTCTGAGTCTACAGAGACTGCACAAGGCCAGGTGTGCCCCCTCCCCATGTTCTGGGGCCCCCGCAGCCACACACCAGGGTCTCGAGCTGCGTGGCGAGGGTGCCCACGCTGGGCCTGCCAGCTCTGTGATCTGGGTCAGGGCCAGTAGGGCCGGGGCTGAGTCCATCACGCCCTCTCTGCACTGAGCGTGGGGCCTCTACATACCTGGATCCTGCCTCTTGCTCTTTCTTGCAACTGGTGCAGCCGAGGTGACGTGGGGAAACTTCGGGCAGGACTGTGGGGAAGCAGCTGACCCGCTGGGTATGGTTACTTGGGGGCTGAGGCAGAAAGGTTGTGAGATACCAGCCTGGGCAACGTAGCATGACTCCTCGAAAAAGAGCGGCTGCCTCAACTGAGAAAAGTACTCTCTTTTTTGTTTTCTTTGTGCTTATGGAAATAGAGGTGTGATGACTGGGCCCTGGAAGTCTCTGGGTTACCCTGAGGCAAGGAGGTAGAGCAGAGGGCTTGGGGTCTGATGACTGGTGGGAGCTGGCCTGGCCCTGGTCTGGCAGCCTCCAGCTTTTGTCTGAGGAGAGAAATGAATTAGCCCACTCATGCTGTAGTTGCTGTTGTGAGAGCTGCTTTTGCTGTGTTGGGGTTTGGGGAGTACTGTGAGAGTGACTGTGCCCCTGGCATTTTGGGGTTTGGAGGTGTGGTGTGTTTATTGCTGTTGGAGGTGGTGTCTCTGCTGCTTTTTTCTTGGTAGTGTTGTTGCTGGTGTGTTGGGAGTGGTGATGGAGTTGTTGCTGTTTTTTGTTTTTTTTTGTCTTTTTGAGACAGGGTCTCGCTATGCGGTCCAGGCTGGCCTTGAGCTCACTTTGTAGCCCAGGCTGGTCTTGAACCAGCAATGATCTGCCTGCCTCAGCCTCCCGAGTGCTGTGATTATAGGAGTGTGCCACCAGGAGTTGTTGCTATTGTTGTTGGTGGTATCCCTGGTTGCTGTTGCTGGCAGTGTCAGTGTTGGCAATGGTGTTGTGGGTGGGGTGTTGTCACCGTTGTTGGTGTTGGCAGTGGCGATGGTGGTATTGTTACTGCTGGCAGTGTTGGCACTGGTGACAGTGATGGTGATGGTGATGGTGATGGTGGTGGTGGCAGCATGTTGTCAGCATTCGTGTTGCCGGTGGTGACAGTGGGATTTGCAGCTGGCGTGAGTCCCTGCACAGCCCTCTCTAGTTCCTCCTTTGTCTGGGACAGAGTGAAAAGCGAGACCTCAGGGTGTCCAGGTAAAAGAGGAGCATCTCTTTCGGCCACAGTGCCCGCGGGCTCGGGGAAGCTGCTATGGGTGGTGGAGCGCAGTTCTGTGAACTCTCGTCAGGTTCTTAACAGGATTCAGGGACGAGTGGAGACCCGGCTGAGCGCCACAGTGGCAGGGTCCGAGGCGGTGGCGCCAGCAGGAGCAGTGCAGCTGTGTGGACCCGCCTGTGCCTGTGCCCTGGTCCACGCTGCCTGCCCTGCCTCCTGCCCCTAGGGATCCCGGGCCGGTGTCCAGGGCAGGGCCAGCTCCAAGGGGCATCCCGACCTCCACACCACCTCTGTCCTCACAGGCCAGCTGCAGCCAGGTTCATACTCGGTAAAGACCTCAGGAGCAGGGACGCTGGGACGGCCTCAGGGGTGACTGCTAAGCCCTGGTCACCAGCTGGCTTCCCCCAGGGATGTCAGAGACAGACGGGGAAGGGAGGAGGCAGTGGGCTGGGGAGGAGGGAGTGAGGTGGCAGAAACCCTATAGCCTCCCTGCCCTTGGTCCTTTAGGTCTTGTGTGGTGCTTAAAGCAAAACTTGGGCCACAAGGGAGGTGATTTCAGGGCACAGGAGCCTGCAACAGCTCCCTGGAGCAGGGGCAAGGAGGTGGTCACCCCTGACCTGCCAGAGGTCAAGGCGAGCAGACCCGCTGAGGTCCTCCTGGGGTTTCTGAGGCCTGGCTGCCTCGACCCTTTGGGGTGTCATGAGGTGGTAGTTGGGGTCTGTCCCCCAAGCAGTTACCGAATTGTCCCAGCAGCATCTTTCGAATCGATTTGCTTCCCCTGTTAGAGAGCACCAAGGCACAACGGTCCCCTGGCTGGAGACCAGAGTCCATGTTACCCCATGACCTGCTGGGACCCTGCGCAGTGTCACCCCTCCCAGTGTTCCTTTCTTTCAGAAATTTTAGGCCATTCAGGACTTTTAGCATTTCCGTAGCTCAGCAACTTCACAAACAAGGCTGTCGGTGTGCGACCAGGCTTGTGCTAACTCTGCATACGGACCCGGACCAGGGAGGGCGCCACCGCCGGCTTCTCTGCTCCCTTCTTCCCGCTGTCACCGAGCAGCGCTTCCATGTTTGGGCCAGTTTACTTCCCTGCATTTTAGTTTTTGGTACAAAGTTTTCTTTTTTTTTGGTGCCGGGGATCGAACTCACAACGTCGTGTTTGCCCAGAAGGCGCTTGCGCTGCTGAGCTCAGCCTTCAGCCCCTCATTTTCATTTTTAATCATTTACCACCAGCCTGTAGGAACAGCTGCACCCTGGTCTTACATCCCTGCTGAACCATGCTCAGGCCTGCCTGGCGTGTGTGGATCCCCAGGACCCGGATCTGTGGGTGACTCAGCTGGGGCCACGTGACCTTGGTTTGAGGCCCAGCAGGTGTGCAGAGGGAGCCAGGCGAGGCAGAGAAGGGGGCTCAGCTCCCCCAGTTCCCTGCCCTGCATAATGCTTTGATAAGGCCACCCCTTCCTGCTCCCTCACCCTCAGGCTCATGACAGTCATTCCAGTCAGTGAGGCACATTTCCTGTTTTATTTTGTTTTGTTTTTTGAGACCCATTCTCACTATGCAGTTCAGGCTGACCGTGAATGCACAATGATTGTTCTGCCTCAGCCTCCCAAGTGTTGAGATTATAGAGGTGCGGCACCGTGCTGTGTTTTTTGGGTTTGTTTTGTCCTTGTTTTTGCTGCACACGGAGGGTCCCTGGCTGTGCAGTCTCTCTGTCCCCCCTCCCCTGGCTCCCTCACCTCCTGGTGCTTTGCAGCCTCTTCCTTCTCTGGGAGCCCGCCGGTTGCTGGTTGCTGCCCCATCCCACCCCGCTGGCTCCCTTGATGACAGTCCCACTTTGGCCCACATCCGAGGCCAGGGGTTGGCAGCACCTGGAGCTCAGCAAAGATGGCCAGACAATGGTCCCCATAATGCTGCCTGCCCAAGTGCCCCGGTCTTGAAGGCTACCTTTTGGGAAAGTGCTGCATCTGGGAATTCACCTCTTGTTGAAACTTCCCTGCTTGGCATTCACATCCGAGGTACCATCGAGGCTACTCACAGTGTCCAGAAAAGGAAAGTGAGGGTTCTCATGCGGCATGCAGCCCTGGGTGTTGCTGATGGCATCCTGGAGGGCAGAGGCTCCACACTGGCCCTTTCCCTGCGCAGGAGCCCGGCTCTTCACAAACATGGCTGCCAGTGGGCTCCCTCCTTCTGCTGTCTGCCCCTGCAGCCCTTGATGCTTTTGCTTCTCTGCCTTTTTCCTATCGATTTCTAACACTTGCCGAAAGGGGCTCACCCTTTAGATTTCCTATGGGTCTGGGGTCGGGATGCAGCTAGAATGTTCTCCATATAATAACCCAGTTATTGCAAGTGTGCAGGTACACACCTGTAATCCTAGCACTCAGGAGGCTGAGTCAGGAGGGTCACAGGGAGTGTGAGGCCAGTCTGAGCTAATAAATAAGATCAAGTCCAGCCTGAATTACACAGTAAGACCCTGCCACAAGACCTCCCCAATAAATACTCCAGTATTTTCATCCCAAAATACTCCAGTATTTTGAGATACTTAAAAATATTGAGCTTTATCATAGTTCTTGCATCTCTTGAGAGGATCAAGTGGTCTTTCTCCTCTGGACTCTGGAGAGGGTCACCCATTTGTGTATCCCAGACATCTGACCAACTTGGTTACCAGGTGTCATGTAAAAATATACCCTGGGATCTGGGCATGGTGTTACCTGCCTGTAACCCTAACACCTTGGGAGGCAGGAGGACTGCAAGTTCAACTTGCAGCCTAGGCAACTTGGTAAGACTGATCTCGGAAAGTTTATGCATTTATATCCAGTGATACATACTTATGTACATTCACACAAACATATAGATGCACAGATGTATCACACATACACACGTACATAGATGCACACATGCATATACATACATACACATTCACACGCAAATGAATACTCACATATACAAGTATGTCTGTACACATACATGTGCACATACATATCTGCACACAGCTCAAGGGGGTACCTGTCTTCTCTGGTGTAGTCTGCGTGTATTTATTTGTCACCTGGGCTGCTGGGGTGGGAAGGTTTGTGTCCTCCAAATCCTGTGTTGAAATTCAACTTCCTGCTCCAAAACAATGTGGTAAGGCCTATGGAGGTCCCTGGGTCACAGGGCTGTGACCACTCACATGGGCCTGGGGTCCTCTACAGGGATTTGAGAGCTGACTGCTTCAGCCTTTTAGGCACCTCTGCAGGTGAGGACATAGCACTGAGCACCATCATGAAGCACTGTGGCTGTCATTGCAGATAACTGTGGGTGCCCATAAAGAGAATTCCTGGGACAGAGCTGTGATGTGAAATTGTCCACAAGTGACAAAATACATAGCCTGCTGCATTCATTTGGGCAGCACACACTCAAGGGGACCAGGGGACCAGGGAACCAGGGTACAGCTGGCCTGGAGGCAGGGAGGGGCTGGAGCTGCATGATGCCTCACTGGGAGCCTGAAGCCAGCAGTGCCAGTGGCTGTGAGGTCTCACAGAAGAGTCAGGGGAGGAGGAAGTGATGGAGCATGATGCTTGCAGACAAAGGGTCTGGGTCAGAGTTGAGATACCTGAGGTGTGAGGAAGGGGCTTCTGTGCTTGAGCATGAGAGTGCCCAGAGGAGAGAATGAAAGGGTTGCAGGTGTGAGGAGAGGGCCCTGTGGTGCGAGGGGAGGGCCGTGTGGTATGAGGCCAGGGCTGTGTGGTGCAAAGGTAGGGCCCTGTGGTGTGAGGTCAGGGCCATGTGGTGCGAGGCGGGGGCTGTGGGGTGCGAGGGGAGGGCTGTGGGGTGTGAGCAGAGGGCTTTGTGGTGTGAGGCAAGGAATAATCATTGGGGAGTGGGGAGTGTTCTGTTGTTTGGGGTACAGTAAGCAGTAATGTCAGGTGAGGCGTGTTCTGTGTGCGTTGAGGAACAGTGTGCTCTGTTGCTTGTCTGTTGGTATCAGGAGAGTGTTCTTGGATGTGAAGACTCAGTGTCCCATGTTGGTGATGAGTGGGTTCTGGCTGAGATGCTCAGGGCTCTGGCTGCTGTCACTTGCACAGGCCACACAGAGTACTGCGTGCAGGAAGTTGGCGTTTGTAGCTAAGGGATGCATCTAATGGACATTACTTGTGTGTCCTGTGACCCAACTGTCTTTTCCTGATTCCCAGTTCTGATCCTCTACTTGCTCCCTGTTATGGATTAAAAACTGGTGGTCAACTTAACACCATCTGAATTAAATCAGCATGGTGCTTGAGCATAGACGTTCCACCTGAGCAAAGTTGCCAGCATAAGTTGAGACATGGAGAAGGAGAAGAGAGGTGCATTGAGGTGTTGAGGCATTGTGGATTGTCCTACGTGTTGCTGTTTGAGCCGTTGGTTCTCCTGGGGGAGCTCTGGTCCTCACATTGAGCATTGCTTCCTGGCTCCGGAGGGGAAGACGTGTGCCACTTAATCTCCAGGATGAACTCGTCACACTGGCTTCCTGGCATGTACTCGATTGTGCTTATGGTCGGAGATGCTCAGGGCCTCCATGTCGCTGAGGATGGCTGTGGTGCTTTTCAGGACAGCCCTGGTCTCTGTTGTGAGTGTGACTTCTCGGCTCCAGTGCAGAACCATTAACCTATCAGCACAGCTCCTTCGCCCTGCTGGCATAGACTTTCTGGCTTCCACCGCTGACCTTTGGGCCTTCCCAGCACGGATCCATAAAGAGACTGGCTTGGGTCCTTCTTGTGGGCTCTAGACCCCCAGCTGGACTCGCGGGAGGCATTGTCATGAGCTCTGGGTCTTCATCTGACTCATGTGGGACATTGCTGTGGGATTCAGGCCATTGGCTAAGTATTCTGTCTTTAGTGTTGTGGACAGATTTCCTGCATTTCTCTGTGTTAACTCTGGGTGACCATCATAAAAATAATATTATAAACTCCATGTCCGGATTCTAATTGTTCTTCACACAACTCCTGACTACAACACTCTCCTCCAGCCTCAGTTTCCCTGTGGCCCTCACAGGTATTTTTGTCACCTGGAGGGGCAGGGCTCTTTGTGGCTGTCCCTTGTCAGCTCCTCAGGAAGTCCCCACCAGGTGGGGTTCAGAGGCCTGGGTGCAGTGGGAGACAGGAGCCCTTTTGTTCCCCTGGGCACATTGGACAAGGGGTGTTTTGAGGAATGGTGGGCCAAGTGTGACCCCTGGCCTGCTGCGGGAAAGTCTGCTCCTTTCTCAGGCACTGCCTTAGGGTTCCTGGTTTTTAGGGTGCTGCAGATCCATGTGGAGGTGGTTTCTATGTTCTTTCTGTCCTGAGCAAACAATTGACCAGGACAAGTGCAAATGGTAGCAAAGTTTTATTAAAGGTCGGAAAAGGGACAAGCTCTGCAGAGTGAGTCTGGTCCAAGTAAAAGTAGGAAAAGAAGTCACTGTACAGTGTGAGGGTCATCACCATGCGAGAGGGAACACAGTGACAAAAACTCAACTGTGGACATTCTTTTTATATCATCCACTCCTCAGGCTGGTGCCAGGTCTGGGCCATCCTATGGGAACCGCTTGAGTTCTCATAAGAAGCCCATATGCAGAGCTTTGGATCTGTTCTGCAAGTGTCCTGGGATTTTGGAAAGCACAGGTCACACCTCCTTCCCCAGCCAATTTGGCCCCGCCTTCATCTCCTGTCTCCTGGGGTCACCTCCCCAAAGCATTAGTCTGCCACCCTGCCAGCTGGCCTGCCTCTGGCATCCTTGGTGACCCTGGAGGGCAGCTTATGGGGGCTTCTGACCCCTTCCCAGGCTCAGCCTGCATAGATCCTGGGTGTACATGGATGAGGGACCCCTGAGCACGAGGCCCCCAGGGTCTTGCCTGATTCCAGTTCAGCGGAAGGCCCAGGTCAGCAGCAGGTGGCCAGTGCAGAAGGCTGTGCCCGGCCTGCTGGGCCCTGTTGCTGCAGAGTAGAGAAGTGAGTGTGAGTGTAATCAGGTGTGTGCATGTTGCACCAGTACGCTGTGCTCGTCCAGTCATTGTGCTTGTGTGGGTGTGTGTGCACGTGTTCTCTTGTTAGTGAATTGCTGTGTCGGTGCACATATTTACATGTAGCCAACTGCTTTGTGTGTGTGTGACACACATTCTACTTGTGTGCGTGGGTTCTGCGTGCTTGTGTGGGTCCATGAGCATGTGCACACCTGTGTGTAAGCACATGTGAGCATGCATAGAAGTGTACCACATGGATTGCACAAGTGTGCATATATTTGTACATGTGGATGAGTGCGGTGTGTCTGTGTGCCTTTAGGCACCTCCTAGTGTGTGTGTCCACCATGTTGTGTCCTCCTAGTGTGTGTGTGTCACCGTGTGTATCACCATGTGAGTACTATGTGCACATACATGGGTGGCATGTACATGCAGGTGTGCATTCCTGAGGGCTTGTGTGAGCTTGTGCACCTGCCGTGTGTGTTGTGCCTTGGGGATGTGTGTGTGTGAGCTGGTATGAAGCTGAGTTCCTTGTGTGTGCACGGGCATGAGCAGTGTGTGTGTGAGGACGCACATGTCTGCCACGTGTATGACAGAGGGAGCTTGGCCAGGGCACTGGCAGCACCTGGGCTCTGCTTCAGTTGCCCGTGCTGGACTCAGGACCCCATGGGCTGAGACTTGAGCCTTCAGCAGCCAGTGTCGTCAGAGGCCCTGGGTGACCTGGTGTAAATACAGCAATCCACACTTGGATAAATACAAGATGCATCAAAAGATTTAAGGCACCTGTTGTGTATTTAAAAGAATTATATCTTGTTTATGGTTCAGTATAAAATGCACAGCTGATTTATATAGTGGATGGTCCATCGCAGAGGAAATCTCATTTCAATCATAAACAGCAGGGTTTGATTTAAGAATTCATTCTTTAATGGGTCTGCAGTGTTCAAATTTAAACCCATTCAATTCATCAGCCAAATATTCAATATGGGCACAGGGAACTCATTTAGGCAAACAGAGACTTTTAATATAAATTTTCCGGGAGATTTCTCCATCGATTCCGCAGTTTAGTGCAAAATGATTTGTGTGATACATTCTTGGGGATCAATGCTGCCGGTCAATGGTGCCTATAAAACCACCTCCCCCACCACGTGGGTCAAGGAACTTTGGCTTTGGGCTGGATGATGTGGTGCTTGCAGCACCCTGTGGCCAGCAGAGGGGCACTGAAAACTTCAGGGGGCCCTTTGTCCATGAGTACACAGAAAGCCCGGGACTCAGAGCTGAGGCCAGCATGGTGGCCACTCTGTGTTAAGGGTGATGCTCCCTTGGCCTGTGGGGACTCAGACCAGTTAGTGAAGTGTCCATCCTGAGGTCCACAGAGGCCACCTAGGAGAGGGCCCATCAGCTGTTCTGACCACGGCTAGCTAGGCCTCTGCCCTGGGCTGGTGAGGGAAGGGCCTGATCCTCCTTGCCGGCCTGCCCTGGCTGGTCTCTGGAACAGATGAGGTGGGTCTCACTGCAGAGAGCTGGAGGCCCCTGGGGCAGGCAGCCTGGAAAGTGGACAACAAGGCCATGGACAAGAGTGGCTGGGACTGGGAGTCACCAGCTGGGGGTCTCTGAGGCCCACCATACCCACACCCCAGTCCATGCTGCGCTCTGGGCCTGCTGCGTGGGATTCGAGGAGGCCTTGTGGGTGCAGCCTGAGGGGAAAGAGTCTGCTATCAGCACCCCCTGCCCCTCAGCCCGGCCAGGTTGGTGTGGAGCGCAGTGTTGGGTGGCCTGGGAGTCTGATCTGTGTCTGACCTGCCAGGGGAGGCCCTGAGGATTTTCTTGTATAGGGTGTGTGTGTGTGTGTGTGTGTGTGTGTGTGTTTGAGACAGGATCCCACTCTGTAGCTCAGGCTGGCTCGGACCCAGGACAGTCCTCCTGCTTCAGCCTCCTGAATGGCTGGGAGTACAGGTATGTGCCACCAGACCTGGCAGGGCCTTTTGGGGCTGCTGGGATCCAGGTCCTGCATAGGGCCCAAGGCCATGTAGCCTGGCCGACCTCACGCCTACAGCAGCTAGTTGGTCCTTGTGGACATTGTGGAGGGAGGGGAAGTCATGGCAACTGGGTCTCAGCAGTCCCCCTGGGCCAGTGGCCCTTACTGTGCCTAGAGTAGGGTAGCAGTTCTGAGCTCTGGGCACCTGAGGGCCAGTGGAATGGAGTTGCTGCAGAGCAGTTGGCTCCAGGATAGATCTAGTCCCCAGGGACCCAGGGACCCAGGGACCCAGGGTCAGGTAAAGCAGGGCCTGCTGGCTGCCTAGTCCTGATGTTACAGGTGAGCAATTGGGTGGGTTAGAGGCGCCAAGGACAAGAGGGTTCTGCTCTGGAACACACATTTGTCCCTTCAGCCTGAGAGGCCTTGGATGGGCCTGCCCCAGGCCCCTGGCCGCCCATTGTCTTCTGGCCAGGGCTGCTCCTTGCCCTGGCCCTGGGCTCCCTCCTGCCACACCGGGGTCTGAACCCTGCTCACTGGCTGGGTGTTCGCTTGCGGGCCTGTCCTGAGATGAGCCAGCTGCTTCTCCTTGGGCAGCCCTGCCAGACAGTCCAGCTTCCTGCCAGAGAACAGTGCCCGGCAGGCCAGGGAGGAGGGGACTAGGGGAGGCCGTGGCTGCAGCCTCAGCTGAGGGTCCCAGGGAGGCAGTGGGCCTGCGTGAGGACCCTGCTCGAGTGCCTGCCAGGAGCTGGCAGGGGCTTGGCAGTGCCCACCTGGGGATCATGGATGGCACCCAGGCCACCCACCCTGTTGGGACATGGAGGACATGGGACCAGGCTCCTAGGGCTGAGGAGGGAAGGTGAATGAGGGGTGTACCTGAGGAAACCCAGGCCCTGGCTTCCAGGCACGCAGGCCCCAGGGCAGACAGTAACCACAGTCACGGGGCAGCCGCAGAGGCTGGGAGGCTCCACCTGCCCCTGCCCTGTCCCTGTCCTTCTCTCGGCTTGTCCTGATCCTGCTGCTTCCCCGGGCTGCCTGGTGCACAGGGATCCACCAGGAATGAAAAGCGGGGGCTTATTGATTTCATTTCCAAATTATTAATCAACTTCACAGCTCAACAGAAATATTGTATTGTTCGGCTTGGGCAGATCCGAATGGCTCTCCCTCAGGCAAGGAGCAGGCTGGTGAAGGACGGGGGTGATAAACGGGGCCGAGGCGGTGGGTGCCTGCAGGAGCGGGGTGCAGCCTGAAGGGCCGGGGAGGAGGGTGCTGGACCCAAGACTGAGGCCCTGCAGCTGCCTGGGAAACAGGGTGCGGCGGGGTTGGGGCCCTGGGCTGGACTAGTTGGAACTGGACCGAAGCTGAAGTCTAGTCTGTCCTCATGGGGTCCTGGGGGTGAACCCAGCTGTGACTTCTCAGTCCCCAGAGACCTAGAGCAGGCCCAGGAGGCAGCTGGAGCAAGAGGGCCCAGCCAGGAGGCTACAGCGTGGAGCAGCTGGGCAAACAGTGGGCTCAGGTCTGGCCAAGGTGGGAGGCTGGTGAGGGCAGAGGTTGAGGGGGCCATGGGGCCAGGCGTGGTGGAGGCCAGGGTGGGCGGGGACAAGGGGAGAGGCTGGGTGCAGCTGGGGCGTGTGGCTGGGTAGGCATCCTGGGAGGAGGGAGCGTTGGGCACCCTGTCCCTGTAGTGGCACAGTCCATGAGGTGTGCCCCTGAGCGCTGATCCTGTGGTGCCTCTCAGCGTGGGGCTCTTTGGCTCAGTAAAGTGCAGCCCTGATGCCAGACATGGACCATTCTGTCCACATGGCTCAGGACTCTTATCCTGGGTTGATCTGCGGGACCTTTGGAGCTCACAACACCGAGAAATCAAGAGCAGGTTTGCAGGAGCGCAGGGCCTGCTGAGCAGAGGCTGTGAGCCTGGACCCCAGAAGTGGGAGCCACTGGGGACCTCTGCGTCCTGGGGCTGCTGCTTCTTAGGAGTCGGCAGGAAGGCAGGAGCGAAGTGGGGGGCTGTCCCCGCCCCCATAGGGTGCTCCATTCAGGCCTGACCCCAGGGGCAGGACAGGAGGACGGTTGCCGGGAGCTGGGGCCTTCCGGAACAAGTCCAGCCTTTAAACTGTGGGTCCACACAGCAGCTAGACAGTTGCCAGACCTGGGGCCCCCAACCTGGAGCAGTGCCTGCAGGACCTGGGGTGGGACCACCTTAGTCCTGTGAGCCCGGGTGGTAGACTCAGGGACTCTCTGGGGGATGCTGCTGGTCACAGCAGCCTGGGCGGCTCTTTCCCTACCCTGGGTGCCGGGGCCTTGAGGGCCACCCCGCATCCTGCCCTGCAGTGCCCTCAAAGGTCTCCTTGCTGCCTGGCCACCCAAGCCAGCCGAGAAGGGAGGGGCAGCTGATGGGCTGGGACCGGTGGCCCAAAATAACTCGCTTTCGACCCCCCAAGTGTTTTGGCCAGTCAATTTTCAAACCACATTTGCTCTCTTATTGTTTATTTTCGGGCAGCAGCAGCAATTTTCAAGGCCGCTGCCACCGCCACCTCAGCTATCTTGCGGGTCACCTGTCACTCCAGAAAGGTCAGTGGCTCATTCAGATTCCATCATCATTGCTTCATCTGCCACAGGCTTCTCGTAGCCAGAGACCCCGTGTCCTCCCTTCCTGCCCTGGAACTGACCGCATGTGGGTTGGCCGTGGCCAGGCTAAACGGGCTCCCACCCAGGCTGGCCTCTTAGCATGAAATTAGTCAGTCCTGCCCGCCCAGAGGCCAGTGTTCAGCATCCTGGGGGGGAGCTCACGGAGGCACTTGCTGAACCTGTCTTGCCTCCAGAGCGGGGTCCCACTGGATCGAGAACCCTGAGCTCAGCTGGGGCAGCTGGGCTGGAGGACAGGGCTGGGCAGCGCTGTCTGGGGTGAGTGGAGCGTGTTCTTCAGCCTGAGGCCCACAGGCCTGGGGGCAGGAGAGACGGGACTAGGGCCAGGTGCCAACTTCCCAGTCCACTGTGGGCAGTGGAGGGCTGGGTGCCTCTGGACCTTCCATGCGGAAGGGCAGCAGCTGGCCAGCAGCCCGGCTGGAGATCATGCTGGCAGGGCTAGGGCCTATGGCCTCTGGGGCAGCAGGACTGGGAGGGCGAAGGCCCAGCTTGCTTGGGCAGAGCTCTCCAGTCCTCTGGTGTGGCTGGGTGAGCACATTGCCTGACCCAGATGGGCATCTCCTGGGCCTGTCTGCCCACACCCTTACTGGACCCAACAGGGTACAGGAAGCCATGCTGCCCACACAAGGCTGGTCCCAGGCGGGATGGCGGGGATGGGCCTCATGGGAAGGGCACACAGAGTGGGACTGGTGGGCCCAGGGCATCAGGGGGTCTGTCAGCAGTGCCCAGCCTTTGGTCTCTGCCTGGGCATGGGTGCTTGAGGCCAGGCTCCAGGAGAGTGTGGTGCATGTCCACAATCAGTTTCTGTGGCTAAGCAAGTGTGGCATCTGCATGTGCGTGTGTGTGAGCCACGGTGTGAATGTCTGTGTCCTGAGTGTCCTCAGGGCCCTGGGTGAGGGCAAAGGGGCCCTTGGCACCATTCTTTCTCATTCAGACTCGAGTGCTGAGGAAGAGCTGCTGAGCTGGACCCTCTGAGCCTGGCCACCCATGTCTAGCCCGGCTCAAGCCCGTGAGGCCCTGGGTGGCTCCCGTGGCCTCTCTGCACCTCATCTCCTTTCAGTGAGAGCCTGAGGGAGTCCTGCTGTGCCCAAGGTGGCCCAGGCACCTTGCCTGCACCCAAGGGCTCCCGTGTGACACTTGAGGCGGTGCCCAGGGCATGCTGAGACTGTTGGCCCTTGAGCCAGCTGTGGTCTGTGGGGAGGAGCAGCTGGGCCGCCCTGGGCACCCCTAGCCCCTGGCCTGGAGCCCTTCCCTGCAGAGCCCCCCCGCCCCGCCTCTGGCCTCCTCCTGGGCATGTGCAGCCCCAGGCAGGCCCAGGCCTTCTTGAATGCAGCTCTTCAGACCCAGGATGTCCGGCCTGCGGGGAGCTCAGGACCTGGCCCCAGTGGGAATGGAGCATGGAGAGGGGAGAAGGGCCCCATGAGGGTTTCTGGGGGCTGCTGTGTCCAGCAAGGTGGGGCTGGGCCTGGCTGAGGAGCCTTGGCCTGAAACAAAGGTGGCTCTGAGCCCTCTCCATGTCCCAAAGCAGTCCCTGCTTGAGGTCAAGCCTAAGTGCTGTAGTATAAGCACTGAGTTATCTGTGCATCCACTTGACCTTCATTCATCCATCCATCTATCTATCCACACACCCATCTACAATTCACCCAGCTCCCACCCATTCATCCATCTACCCAGTCTCCTACCCATTCATCTGCTGATCCACCCCCTCACGTGTCCACGCACCCACCCATCTGAGTGTCTATCCATCCATCTGCCTCCCATGTACTGATCCATCCACTCTCCTATCCACCCAGCCAACTGCCCATTATTCATCCACTTATCTTCCCACTCACCCACCCATGTATCCATCCATGCATCTATTCACTGCTCATCCATTCCCCTATCCATTCATCCACACATCTAGCCAAACTCCACCTATCCACCCTCCGACTGTTCACCTACCCATCTACCCATGCATGATCCATCCATCTACTCAGGTACCACCCACTGAAACTCCCACCTAGCTTCTATCATCCATCCTCCCTTCCACCTGCCCAGCATCTGCCTACCAGCTACCCATCCATCATCATTCACCCATCTGTCCAGTCAGCAGGTCCACAAACATGTACAGGACCGCAGTGAGGACAGGTCCTTGTCATGGCACTGGGACTACCCAAGGTCTTGTTCCAGGGTCTCTGCTGCTGCAGAGAGCACTGTGCTGCCTTTTGGCCCTCATGTCTGGACGTGTGGACGGCCACAGCGTGGGCGGGAGGCCAGATTGGGAGGCTGTGTTTTGTGGCTGCGCCCAGGTTTGCTGGGATCCAGCGCAGAATCCCCTTGCTTCAGCTTCTGTGTGTCTCCTTTATGACCCTACCTGGGCAGAGCCTCCTCCTCCCTGGTTTGTGGTCCCCCAGCCCCTGTCCCTGTCTGGCTGCCCTTCAGGGCATGTAAGGTGAAGGCCCTCACTCCCAATCTGCTGCCCTGCACCTTGCTGGCCTCCCACGGGGCGGGCCCTGCTTCCTAGGACAGATGCCTGTGGCACAGGGACCCTGCAGGCGGGGGCAGGAGCCAGGGGCCGGGCCTGAGTTCCTGGGGCTTGGCATCCCTGTGCGCCCTGCGCAAGCATCCTTCCCTGTGTGCTCCAGCCCCAGGCTCGCCTGGCCTCCTAAGGGTGCAGGGCTGCAGGCCGGGCTGGGCAGCAGGATGTGGGGCAGTGCGGGGAGGGGCCATGGCGCCCTCACGCACCCCTGCGCACACTGCACGGAAGAGAAAGAAAGATAACTGATGGGTAGTATTTTAAGGCATATTAACCCAATTACAAGTATATTTTTACAATCGTGGCTCCAACATTTATCACGCGGCGTTTATTAGCCCCCGGAGCTTGGCTGTGTCAAATGACGGCGATGAAACGGGCGCATTTCATTACGCACGGCCTGCACGGCTGCCGTGGCAGCCCAGCTCTTAGGCCGCACGATTTTATCAAAATCTTCGGAAATTGAAGCAATCACTAAAAGGTGTCGGGGAATTAAAATGTTCTGTCTCTGGGAAAGAGATACACTTCTTGTAACATATATCAGGGGCTCTTTCTTTCTTCCTTCCTTCCTTTTTTTTTTTGAAGACACATTACTATGCAGAGAAAAGGCATCGGTGTCCGGCCCGATCCAGAAGGATGGGGCGCACTCTTCATCAGGCTTAAAACTGTCTTCTGAGGGCCGCGTGGCAGGGAGAGGTTTCTGCGGTCTCCCTCTCCCACGCCTTCCCTCCCGCTCTCCCTCTGTTTTCCCGATTGTCTTTGCCAGCCAGGTCTGGGCAGGACACCGCCCCAAGCGTGAGTGTGATCACTGCACCCTGCCAGTCCCGGGAGCCCCAGATCACCCCGTCGCTGCCCCTCAAGTGCAACCCGTGCTTCTGGCACTGACAGCCTGCGTGGAGGGGTTGTGGCAGAGCCTTCTGTGGAAACCCTCCCAGGCGCAGCCCCTCTCTGGGTGTCCTGTCACTGTCCGTGAAGATACAGCTTCACCACCACCCTTCTCCCCTCCAGGGTCAGTGGGCCACCTGCTGCTGGGGTCACTCCGGAAGTCATGCGGGTGCCAACAGTGTCAGGGGACCCTTCCGAGGCTGGGAGAGGTCGCTGCCTGGCAACAGAGGCCCCAGAGGGCTAAAGAGCCCCCCGGGGGCAGAGTCGTACTGCTGGAAGCCCCTGCTCAGGGCTGGACAGTGTTGTCCTGGGCCCTGCCTGGGCTCGAGGAGGAGCCAGGGCCATGCGGGACAGACCAGGGCATCTCACAGGGACCTGGGTGGCGCAGCCCTGGCCATGTCTGCCCGGGGCTGAGTGTTACCCAAAGCTGGGAATCTTGTCGCCATTGGCGCCTGGGTACGAGGTTTGGGGACAGATGCTGGAAGGGGACAGATGTTGGATAGGGACAGATGCTGGACAAGGCTCCTGGAGGGCAGGTCCCGCCCTGGTTGTAATTCCAGCTTCCGAACCAGCACTTCCCACACCTTCCCTACACTTCTTCTCCTAGTCCCTCCTGTCTCCCCACCCCCC